>QFEU01002075.1:0-14181 GCA_003316345.1 Tricholoma terreum
TGCAACTGCCGATGCCGTTCCCGATGCCACAGCTACTGCCGTTCCCGATGCAACAGCCGATACTGAGCCCGATGCCACTGCCACTGCCGTTCCAAATGCAACCGGCGATGCAAATACTACTGCCTGCATCACGCTGCCGTTGCCGTTGCCGCTGCCGATGCACGATGCACTTCCGAATGCAACTGCCAATGCCTGCGTCTGATGCCAATTCATAGGATCATTATGCTACAATGAACGGTGGGGTTACTTACTTACTGTTATAGTACATACATATACATACATGAGGCCTTCGACAGCGTCCACCGAACCCGCATCACTTGGTACAATGTATGCGTTCGATAGACCGTATTATTCGGTACAGTGTAGCTTACCTATGTGCCTGTACCAGATGCCATTGGAAACCACGATGTCGGAAAGACTAAGGGGAGTGGTGAAGGTGTGATGGGGCTTGAAGGTGAATGAAGTTCGGACGATGAGGAAGAGAACGGATCGGGAATGGATCGAAATGGCGGAGTGATCGGGGAAGTCGGCGATGGGAAGAGGATGTGGTGCGTCGATGATTGTTCAGGAACTGGTTCTAGTACATCTTCCGATGTTGCGAGAGATGCGAAGGCTTCGCGAGTTTCGATCTGAAGGTTTCGAGCCGCTGTTGGCCAAAGCCGTATAATGTGATCGGGCGTAGGTGATGAAATGATTCAGAAACCCCTCGCGGTGGGCTCCAAAAATGATGGTACTCGGCCAGGAAAACCAAACAAAACACCTAAATGTGATCATTCAGTACTACACAAGCTGGAGGAAGGGTGCAAGGTGTTTGAATGTCTATCACAGACGCCTATAATGGTACGCGATGGCCGCATGAAGAGTGCGATGGAGTTTACGATAGTCCGACAATGGTCGCAGACACCCGATATGCGCGCGCGATGATCGAACATTGAACGCGCAATATAACGGGGGTCGGAAATGATATAATTGACTCGACGATAGACGCCGATGACAATGATGGTGTTAGAGGGATGAATACGACGATATGCGATACGATAACAAGTTACAAATTGTCACGACGAAGTTCGCGATTGTTTCGCAGAACTTCGGACTAGTCGAGAGTTAATCTTCGAGTTAGACTCTTAGATTTAGAGACGATAGGAGCTGAGACGAGTTCTTGTTGCTACTAGGTGAATACTACAGGATTTTTATATGTTTTAGAACGAAGGATACCAAAAGGGAATAAAGTCATGAGACCATAGATGTATATCAAAATGGATCAGAACAATAAAGAACCGCAACCAAGGATAAAACATAAGCAAAATGAACTAAGACGAAACAGAAATGTCTTATTGTCATAATTTCGGAGCGTCAAACAGAGCGCATCGTGACTTCTGAAGACGCCGTCGTCCCTGTGTGAATGTGTCCAAAATGGCGGCCGCGAGCGTGATAGCGTATCACAAGAGGAAAGGATAACTGTCGGAAGGACGGTCCGAAGGGGTAGGAACATGCGCGAATGTACTCGAAGTCATACAATAAGTCGTGATGTAGATCGAAGCAGTCCGAGATTGGTCGGGGAATGATCGGGGACGCGACAGCGTGATCGGACGTTGTTCGGGTGATGCATGATGTTGGAGGAAGTGCTGTCGAGTGTCTAATGTGTACTGATTTGGAGCTCAGGCTAGTAGGCGACCCTATCACTGCCCACCTCTCGAGCAGCCCTCTTCACAGGAGGCATGCCACCTGAATTTCCTCAATCCATGCCTACTAACCGATATGCAGACTGTCGGGCAGCACATTTGGCTATTGTTGCCAGAGGATGGGAGCATTGTATACCCCAGTTCTACACCTTGCTTGCCAGCTTCAACAACGGCTCCTATTCCTGCTATCCCAGAGCCTGATCCTTCCTCATGGGCCAGCCAATATGTATGTCACCCAATCTTATATTGGCATGAATCTAATTCTTGGCCATTGTCTATTTAGCCAGACACCTACCATGACCCGCGGGCCTCAGCTGAATATTATCGGTCTTGGCTAACTACTCCACCAACAGTTACAGAGGCTCTGGAGGATCTTATGGCCGCACGGTTGGAGATATGGTGAGATTTGCATCTGCAGTTGGCCAGGCCACAGGCCGTTGAGAGACAGCTGGTGGATGTACGGCATTCCCTTGAATTGATCGCAATCAATGTGGAGGAGATGAGTTAATTATGCTCAGATTGTACCAGTAACCATTAGTATTGTAGAGGCTAATTAAACATTGTTTGCTGAACTCTTTACAGGGGGTTGGTTGGCCAATGTGTATTGCCTGGCCCCTCAGTCAATTCCAATTCATAGTCACTCACGTCATGTCCTCCACCAGGCTGTATCCTACAGCTGCAGACTGACAGGTCACCCTAGGTACTGACATAGCAATTCATGAGTCATGTCCTTGGCCAATTTTTGTCTGATAGTCAAATACTTAGTCTTTGTACCTCAGGACCAAAGTAACTGCGGCTGCTTGGGCTTGTATCTCCTACTATGCCAAACAACTGGCAGCTTAGATCGATATCCATCAACCGACTAGTGGACTTGATCTAACCAATATGGACAACTGTGGATACTTTCCCGAAAGGTGGACTGCGTATCGGTATCGAGTTGATGATCACTACCGACATGAATGGTGGGAGGAACTTAGTACTGGCCATGCCATTGAGATGACAAGATGGAGTGCAGATTTAGAAAGGGCCATTAGAGAATGTGTGGAACAGGTAATTTCAGCTTTCGGTGGTGAATGAACCGTCAAATGACCAGCCGGTGTCCATCAGTCCTCTTGTGGCCGGTCGGACAGAGGTAAGGCGAAAGTGCAATATCGCCCAGCCGCCATACCAAGTGTTGCAGCTGGCGATGTTTTGTCCATCCTCAATGGCTTCGTGATGCAGTGGCCACATGGCAAGAATTGATCAAAGTGAGCTCAGCAACCATTGGTACTTAACAACAAGTAATATTGGAAGAGAAGACCGGCTTTCGAATCATGGCAATTGTCAACACTTTGAATGGTGAATGAGACCTGGGAGGCACCAAACAAGGATATTCCCTTGAAGGTCTGTAATCATGCATGGATATTGGAGCAAGGGAAATGGCCATTCTAAAAGCGGCAGAAATATAAGTTGGAGCTTGGCTTCCTACTTAAGCTTTTGACTGGTTTGGCATGGAGATAGTCGATTACAGTACCGGTCAATGTCCCATTCAGTGGATATTGGGCACCGTTAGTCTATTTCAGCCACAGCTACAAGGGGACTTAGTACATCGGTTGTTTTTTGCTTCAGCAATCGTGTCCAAGGTCCAGTTGAATGGCGGTTGAGCTTCCTGAAGCCCCAATGATTGTCTGTATTTTGTACCCATGCACGCAGAGAACTGGTCTGTAATGGCATGCAATGCTACTCAATCAGCAAGTCCAGCCATTGAATATGGATAGTTGTCAACCCCGCATCATTTATGTAGTTGTTGATGTAATCTAGTCATTACAAAATCTGGCAATAGGTGCATGACGATCTTGCAGGTGTTGTTGACTAAAGCTAAATAATTCCATATATCGTGTCACTGATTCCAGGACATGACAATTTTTCTGGCTACTTCGCATGTGATCCCCATGCCGTGATCTGTGGTGATTAGACCATATAATGTTAAATGACACTAAGCAATTCTGGCCGATAGAAACACTGTGGACGGCTGGTGGAATGATACAGAATGATACAACCAGCTCCTATGCGTTGCTGAACTAGATCATCTTATGCTCCAGGCAGTGGCTTGCAACCTTGGAGTGTTAACCATGGCTGGCGGTCGCTGGCCTTGTAGGCCTTTGCATTCATTTAGATGGTTCAACATGGAGGAATGTATATGCCAGCCATATAATATTGGCAAAAAACTACAGCCAGATGTTATGTAAGTAATATAAAAAACACAGCATCAGATGAATTCGACTGCGTCACAATCATGCCTATCCACCTCCCTCAGCTGGGTGCTGCAACGGCTGGGACAATACAAGTTGGGCTGGATTGACGGTCCCACTTCGCACAGCCTCTTCCAGTTGTGCCTGCGTATTAGCATTGGCATCGGCCGATGGTTGCATGCTACCACCAGAGTTCATGTGGTTGCCAGAACCTGGGGAATACCAGTCATGGTTCTGCATGTTGACAATGGGATGCGGGTTAGGTGATGTGAAAATGTCGTTGGTCTGCCCACCAGTGCCGAATGCCCAGTGGGGGACATCCAAGGGTGTCGCTGACGAGCTAGTGAAGCTTGTGTTCCTACCAAAGATGGGATGAGGAACAGAATGTTTGAATCAATGACTTACGAAGCATGGTCCATCGTGTTGACGCGGGTCACTAGATTGTCAACCCTCCCTGATGTCCAGTAGATTTCCTTCATCATCTTTCCCATCTCCTTCCAGCTCGCAATGTCCTCCGTATGGCTTACAATCATTTCGTGGAGCCAGCTATTCTCCTGGCCAAGGCGACGCACTTCAGCTTCCAACGCCCCAATCCGTGCAAATATCTCCCCAATTTGAAGGCCTGGCATTGGTGTAGGCACAGGTGCAATGGCCTGATGAGTGGTCCCATACAGGGCCGGGATATCTTATATAACTGGATCAGTAAAGTATATGGAAAAATAATGTGAATGCATCCAACGTGGCTCCTCTTGACTAGGAGGTGCGCACGCTAATGGGTCTGGCATGGCCACAGCACTATGGGACAGTGGACGGGCAGGCGGAGCTACATCAACATGGGGGGCAGGCGGAGTCACATGTAATACGCGGTCGGGTGGGGCTGCATCCGATGAGGGAGCTGCTGGCTTCCTGGTCGATGCAGCTCAAGAGCTGGACCGAGATCACTTTGTCACAACCTCTGGAATGGCTGCGGAGGGGATAATGAGGACCGGTGCAGTGGATGCAGCAGTGGGTGGATTAGGGGCCAGGGAGGGCGCAACCACATTCAGCGAACTAGACAATTGCGAAACCTTCGACATTGAGCTTGATTTTTTGGGTTTTCTGCTGCAGGCTGCAGGCTGAGATCCTTCTGCCTTGACCTCTTCTTTCTTCTTGGTGAGTTCGGTGTTTGGGCATCAGCTCTTCTTGACGAATCGACAGTTGAGACAAGCGGCGGACCTGGAGGCCATCCAACACATCAGGCAGTCTTGGACACAATTGTCGCATTGAGTCCGGCTCAATTGTGGGTTCACAATGACAACATCCATATTTCTGGTCTGGGCCCTCCAGGATGCTTTGAGTTGGGCAGGAGTAAGACCCTTGGTTGTAATGGGCAGTGAATCTGGATCACTATCATCGATGACCGTCAGTCGGCTCTTTGGAGGTTTCGATTTGGACCATTTGTTGGGCTTGGAGGGCTGTGAGGTGATCTCTACGATAGGAGTGGGATGAGACCTAGCAGTAGGGGTACCAGCATGCTGTCTGGGGGTGGGATTGGCCTCCATTCCATCTCTTGCCTGTTTATTGACCTCCATTCCCGTTCCATCATCACGAGCACCAGCCGACTTCAACTGATGTGCCCCATCCTCACCGATCTTCTCACTGGCTTTCTCACCGACCAATTCATCCTCACGCCCATCCTCATTGTCGACATCTCCATCCTCTTCATTACCCTCACCCCCTCCTTCACTATCGTAACGTTGATCGCCTCGTTTATCTGTGCACCGTTTCTTTCCATGCGTTAGGTTCGGCTCAACTCCCTGCCTTGCCGGAGGTGCTTTTCACTTCCCAGCAGCTTTGGCCGAGGCGATTGGTGGGGTCTCGACAAGCGGCCAGAGCGCAGGATATGCATAGCTGGGGATTGGAGGGATTGGATGACCCTCATCGACGGCCGTGATCACCTGCTGAAAATACAGTGCCACAAGGATTGCTTGAGGAGGGGGGCAGGATTTGACGCATAATATTATATAGCGGCTTGAAGATTGCTGGAAGCGGAGGGTCCCTGGGATCCCAGGTCTCATAGATCGTGATCTATGGAATTGTTAGTTTCACCTTGAGAAATAGAGATGCAAAGACTCACCACTTCGGTAACCATCGCATTGCTGTCCTCAATCAGATCGGCTAACCGCAGGTTTTGGGCAGTAGCCAGCCAGGCTCAAAAATGTTCCGCAAACAGTGAAATGTTGTCCGGTTGCATGGTGACTCTAGGCGTCAATGTGGGGGAGGGGAAATTTTGATTGTGAGGATGACCTCCACTTATCAATGTCGAAGATCTATCATGTGATTTCACCTGACATTGTTGGGATCAGCCGTGAGGCTCATCGTGACTTTCCATGCCTACAGCGCATTCGGCTATTGTTGCCAGAGGATGGAAGCATCATATACATAGAAGCTAATCATGCATTGTGTATTGAACTCTTTGTCTGGGTCTGACAGCTGTGGACTGATACCTCTTTCTATCTACCTTGACTTAGTAGCTTACTTGGTATCCCTGGCCAGTCTGTTACCTACAGCTGCAGACTGATACATCTTCCTACATACATAGGAATTCACAAATAACGTCCTCGGCTGATTTGTGTCTGGCAGCTGCTGACTGATACCTCTTTCTATACGCATTGACCTAGTAGCTTCCTTAGCATCTTCGGCTGATCCGTGTCTGACAGCTGCAGACTGACACCTCTTTCTATCCACCTTGACATAGTAGCTTACTTTGTATCCTCGGCCAGTCTGTTACCTACGGCTGCAGACTGATACGTCTTCCTATGTACATAGGAATTCACGAATAACGTCCTCGGCCGATTTCTGTCTGGCAGCTGCTGACTGATACCTCTTTCTATACGCGTTGACCTAGTAGCTTACTTAGCGTCTTCGGCTGATCCGTGTCTGACAGCTGCAGACTGACACCTCTTTCTATCCACCTTGACATAGTAGCTTACTTTGTATCCTCGGCCAGTCTGTTACCTACGGCTGCAGACTGATACATCTTCCTATGTACATAGGAATTCACGAATAACGTCCTCAGCCGATTTCTGTCTGGCAGCTGCTGACTGATACCTCTTTCTATACACATTGACCTAGTAGCTTACTTAGCATCTTCGGCCGATCCGTGTCTGACAGCTGCAGACTGATACCTCTTTCTATCCACCTTGACATAGTAGCTTACTTTGTATCCTCAGCCGGTCTGTTACCTATGGCTGCAGACTGATAGCTCTTCCTACATACATAGGAATTCACGAATAATTTCCTCAGCCAATTTATGTCTGGCAGCTGCTGACTGATACCTCTTTCTATACGCATTGACGTAGTAGCTTACTTAGCATCTTCAGCCAGTATGGCTGCAGACTGATATGTCTTCCTACTTACTGACATGAATTCATGGATCATGTCCTCGGTTGATCCATGTCTGACAGCTGCAGACTAATACCTCTTTCTATCCACCTTGACATAGTAGCTTACTTTGTATCCTCGGCCGGTCTGTTACCTATGGCTGCAGACTGATAGCTCTTCCTATGTACATAGGAATTCATGAATAATGTCCTTGGCCGATTTGTGTCTGGCAGCTGCCGACTAATACCTCTTTCTATATGCATTGACATAGTAGCTTACTTAGTATCTTTGGCCGGTCTGTGTCCTACGGCTGAAAACTGATAGGTCTTCCTATATACTGATATAGCAATTCATGAGTCTGACAGCCAAATACTTTGTCTTTACACCTCATTGAAACAGAGTAGTTATATCATCGGCCCTTACATTGAAGCAATCAGATTTCATTATGTCCGGTCTATCCATTGTTCTTGGGTTCTAGTTGTACATAGACCGATCGTCTGGAGCCGTATTAGATGGGTCAAATGTCACATCGGATTAGTCGTATACTATGGACTAAAGTAACTACTATGTGTGCATCTTAAGCGAAAGAATATATCACAAAGTGGTTTAGAACCACATGCCTCATCTGGACCAGGACTTCAAGTTCCTGATGCCCAAGATGTACATCTTGAGGATGTTCAGGTTGAGGAATCAATCCAGTCCTCAACAACAAATACCAACTGTGAACAAGAAGTCATTTATAGGACTGATGAATCACAGGTGTGCTTAGCTATGCTACCAGCAAATAAACCAACAAGTGTTGAAAGCAAACATCAAGATATTCACCTGGACTCTGAGAACCTCATCACTGAATGAGGTCTTGATGTCCATGACATCACTCATCACAGAGAACAGAGTCAACCACCAGATGTCAATCCTGGTACAAGAAAGAATAGTGACCCTCAGTATTCGAAATTTTCAAGTTCACTCATGCATACTGATGCACAAGTAACTATAGAACCAGGGAATCCTGGTTTACAACCAGAGGATGTTGGTGATGACATCTGCACAGGGAAGCGTGGATGTCCACCTGACATGAAAGAAATTGTACTGAGGAATATCAAGCACCTCACCCTTGATTGCCCTGTAGCAAATATAGGGAATAGTAGGCCATGGTACAAGTCTGAAGGGGCATACCCTTCATGTGTATATTTGATAATAATGCTCAGCGCAGTTACACTGAACACATTTCGGATATGGAACACCTCCATTTTTTCAGAGGGGGAGGGAACTACCACATGTAAATCTGGAATGAAATTTTGAAGGGGCATATAGGGGTATATATACATGCACGAGAGGACCCGAGGGACGAGGGGCCCTGAGTCCACCAAGATAAATTTCAATTCCTGTCCACAATCACCCTTTACTCCTCTAAAGCATCAACACGATTTGAGGATCAGAGGAAGTAAGTACCTTTTATTTATCCATATATATACCCTGCAGTTGTGATGGTGACTGGCTCCGGCCACTCATTTTGAACTGTCATCAGTGATTCAACTTTTAATTTCCGACATTATAAGCGACAAGTTTATAACTTGTCCACTTTATTTCCCTCACTCACAAGCGATCCCCAATGATCATCACATACATTGGATATGGACTCTTGGTCCTCATCTGGATCAATGTTGTTGTAGTGGCGGCTTGGTCCATGCAAGAACCACCTGGAGATGATGACTTGGAGCTAGGATTGATGCCTAGCTTTGTCAACCCTGACCTCATAGCGGAGCGACTCAGGGACCCACCTGAGCTTTTCCCTGACTTGGAGTGGTGGTGACTATACCCACTGTGATGTATATACTAATCTGGTCCTGCATACCAGATCTCATATGTGAGCCCAACCATGTAAGATATGGGACACCTTCACCATGCATGCCCACATATTGTTGCCATCCCTAGGTCCTCATTTCCCCAATACGATTGGAGACCAGGAGATGGATGGGGTCAGCACTTTGTCACTTATCCACCATTTCTCTATAGATCTTATAGAGGACAATGAGGTTGCGCTTTCACCCATTCAAGCTATCACTACCCCTAGGTGCTCACTTGGTCATAGGATTGAGTATCAGAAGATAATGGGGATGGTGTTCAACACTCAACCTTGGGTACTGGATGCCTATCTACCTTCCATCATGGGCAATAAGACAACCATTCTAATTGTGAAAACTGTACTGGTGAGTAAGGTCAACCTCTTATGCATTTGGTCCAAGGCATTGTGTATACCTGTACTAGCAAGCAATGGAGTGCTTTTCCCATCGCTTGTCTGTATTTTTATGACAACCCTCATGATGGTGGATATATGCCACCTCGGCTGGTTCATTACTGTTGGTCAATCACTACCAATAGATTTGCATTATTTATTTTCCTTTATCTCATTACTTTGACCGGTTATGGTCTTTACATTCATTTATTATCATTTTTACTGGTACATCTTTTTATTGGCCATCTTATCTGACTTACTGTCCACTCCTTTTCTTGATATCATTTCTTTACCTATGGTTCCAGATTGCTTTGTTAGCAATCTCAAAAGGGGGTAATGTAGAAAATTAGGCCTTTGGTTATGGTACCCCCTGGGGGTACTGTTTGGTTGATCCTTTACTTACAACAATACTGCTTATGTAAGGATGAACCTTCTTACTTTGTCACCGCATTAGCATAGTATTGCCTCCTATATATTGGATTATACTCTGCTTGGTACCTGATAAGGTGGGGAGGTATTGAGGAGGATTACACCCTCCTACACTTGCACTTCTGCTTTGCCCGCACACAGGCAAGGCACGACTTGCCACGGGACGTCCCATGCATGCAGTCGACACCATTGGAGATGCATCTAAAGAAATTTTCAGTGGGCACCAAAAACAAAACCAGTCATCACTCACCGTTGGCACACAGAATTGGCAAGTTCCCCTGCGTTATCCGCAGGGGCCTCCTCTGCTTGCCCCTTTCCTTTGGTCTTGGGTCTTTTTGAGGACCCAGCCTTGCTCTTGTTGACCTCTGTGGCTTTCCGCTTGGCCTTGGCTTTCTCAGCTGCCTTCTTGGCAGCCTCCTCCTCAGCGTGTTTTTTTGCCTCCTCAGCCAGGCACTTCTCCTCAGCCTCCCTCGCCAACTTCTCCCGCTTCAACCTCATTCTCTCCTTGAGTTCCTCAAGGGTCGGGGATGTGGATCAGACGTGTTTGGCAGGCATGGTATTGGTGGTGGTGGTACAGATGAAGAAAAAATTTGTTGATCCGTTTATTTCTATTTTAGTTTCTCAACAGTCATGTGCCTTGTGGGCTCGGCCCTAAAGGGGAAATACTGTTACATCCATAACTTCTGACGGGTTTCCGATCGGAAACCCGACCACAACTCTGTTTGGCTGTACGTTTATATTACTTTTGATTGATACACTTATTACATCACATTCCACTCCACTCATTAATATAGGTAGCTTAGTTACATTACTACAGCCTGTGCACCCGTTACCCGTGTCGGACTTTCTTGGAGACACCACCTCATTACCTACCTAGTATAAAGCTTAGCTACTATCACTTGTATTCTTCAGTTTGAATATCGACCAAGTCACACCTAGCTCTCTTGCACCTTAAGTTCCAAGTCTTCGGACTTTCCCCTCAGAACCCCTTTCCTCTCTTGGACTTCCTCATCGAAAATCTCTTCTAGTCTCCATCTCTGTTCTGAAGTTAGGACACGAAGCGATACGAAGGGTGCAACCTCTTATAAGTTGAAGCCAAGTCCTTTTCCGTAAATCCTGTTGGATTCCCATCAGAAACCCGATCGGACCCTCAGTCTAGCCTGGTACTTAACAAAGACACTGAAAGTAGACGATGGCCTGACTCGGCAATAGTGCTATTATCAATGGTACCGTTAATGTTGATCCACTGTTGCATGAGTAGAAATTTTTTACACACTATAGGCATAAAACAAAAATCCAAGAGAAGGCTCATAAACACAAACAATTATATTGTCAAAATAGGTATATATTTCTTTACTGTCATGGTAAATATATGACTCAAATCACAATAATTCCAGGAAACAGGCAAGAGAATTATTGCAAGCTCCAACTCCTTGTGCCCGACTATGACTCCTCCAAAGCTCCCTGAAGATCCTGTTTCAAATTGAGAGAATCTGCCTCCCAACTTTCATCCTACCATGTGCAAAAATCTCGAGGTGTGTTTTGGAGAAGCAATGCAAGTACTTCAGGACGATCAGATCATTGACCCGATTCAAGGATCAGAGGAGCTTGATCAAGTGGCCCATCTGAGTCAGGTTATTATGTGGTGGGCATCAGGTTGGGGTGGCATAGTGTATTGGGTTATCTCGCTTGATTGTTCATTTGCACATGCAAAGGAAGAAGGCCACCAAGACCAATGGCAAGAGCAGCTGCTTAGACATGCATCTATGGGGCAGAGGCTTTTGGCACAGCTCTATGACATAGGTGAGTGTTTTCCAAAGGAGCCATATAAGGTGAGAGAGCTGTGGCGGTTGCAAGTCCAACTTGCTGAGGTGCTTATGATGGGCATCACCATCATCAATACTCGATGTTCAGTGCTTCCACACTATTGGAACATGGACTTATTACCTCCGATGTCCTGGAGTGATGAGGAGTCTGCTGGCGAGACATCAGACAACCCTGATGCTATTGGAGATGCAGATGATGAAGGTGATTTCTAATATGTCAATTAGAGTTTTAGTTCTTGATTTGTAACATGCAAAATCAAAACATGGCCTTGGAAACATATCATATTGCATAGCCAACATACAAATAAACTAAGAACTAAATCAGGTATAATCGCACTACATGACAGGTTTACTCAGGTTGATTGGATGGAGGGGTGAGAACATGCTTAGAGATATTGTACGTAACCTCAATGACTTGGCCTCCATTCAAGGCTTCATCATAAGTGGCTTTGGCAGCTTCTTGCGAGGTATACCAGCAAGCGAAACCACCAGGGACTTCACTAACATTTGAGGTAACACTATGACTTATCAAAACATTAAATGTAGCCTGTAGGTATGAATGAGAAGACTTACGAGCCAGAGTACACTCCTGGTTTCCTCCCAACAATAACGGCATACAACCATCCCTGATCTTCAACATGAGCCGGTGCCAAATTGACAGCTATCAAGATATTAGTTCAATTCAAGGTTTGAGCACATTTTTTCCTCACATGGAAGAATAAATGAAGGTGTATCGGCATCAGAAACAGTTGAGATGTCCAAAGGAAGTGGAGTCACTGCCACGCCATACGCCTCCTCCCAGTCAGTGCTACTAGCCAAATGAATAGATATGACATCACTGGACTGAGTTGAGGGGAGCTGAGGCACAGGTGCAGCTGCAGCATCAGGCTGTGGTATCGCAACTACATTATTAAGCATATTAAAAACATGAACTTGTTATATCAACAGAGCACATACCATCGACCAAGTTATAACCATACTTTGCACACATCTTCTTGAAATCCTTGGGAAGCTCCATGCTTGGCACAGGACGGGGTTCAGTTTGGGTGGCAGGTGCGATGTCTATACCAGGAAGTGGTACATGAATATAGCGAGTGGTGCAGATGGAAGTCTGCAGTGAGATAGAGAGGAGACTAATTGCCTCTGCAGTTGTGGAACAGGTGCTACAGGGTACATGTTCAGCACTAGCAGAATGGTTCAGTTTGGTTATTGTACTAAGAGAAAGTTAACTTGTGGAGTTCAATCATTCAAGATAGACTTTATACTAAAATCTGAGCGATGCAGTGTGGGATTGGACATACAATGTGAGGGTGAGAAACATCTGGGTTGATCATAGAATGACACTAAGAATCTAAAAGATAACCAAGGATTTGTTTACGACATGCCACTAGATAGGCAGTCTGCATCTGTCAGCTCACTTATCTCTGGAGTAGCATTTAGTAAATTACACAAGATGATGGGGGTCCTTAAAAATAAACCTAAAAAATGATGCTGAACATGTCAGAAAATTGAAGGACTAAATTCAAAAAGACGAGCACCACAAAATAAGCAGGTCTGTTTATGTGGCAGGTCAATGTATTCATTGGTGAGCTTGACTTGAGAGCAATGGCATATTTCTGAAAGTTTGAAACCTGAACCTACAGTTGATATGGTTCAGTCGAAGTTTAGAAAATAAAAATAAAAATAAAAATAAAAAAACAAAAACATTGGAATTGATGCCACTAGATAGCAGGTTGGCATAATTGCTCTTGGCTGAATGCCACAGTAAATAACATAAGTTTGCAAAACTATACCTTATCTGAATTTTGCAAACCCATAGTCGTCTGAAGTAATCTTGCAAACTCATCTGAAGCACCTTGCAAAACCATACCTCTGAAGACCAAGTACCTGATCTTCAGTATGCCTGTTAGCTGGACAACAGAAGAGCAACTCACCTTTCTGAAGGAGGAACTGCCAGGATTTCACATGGCTTGATGCCAACAATGCATACCTCAATTTTTTAGCAGTCTTGCGGAATATTGGTTTGAGCGGTGGGTGGAGCACGATGCCCTTTTTTTAGTGCTGCAGACACACCTGCTATGGCCTTAACTCTTGATGATGACAAGAAGGTGACTGTGGCAATCACAAAGCAGGTGAAGGTAAGCCAATTAATACACAATGTTTAATTTAGTATGCTTACATTGACTACTGCACAGCAATTAAGGATGTGGATGCACTGGAATGCTGGAAAAGAAAAATGTGTCTCGGTGAAATCAGATACTACCTGGCTAAAGGATGTGTTAGGAAAAAGAAAAGGTTGCACTCTTCAGGTGGTTGAACTGTATCAGCAATGTTACAAGGACAAGATAGAGGAGGTCTTTACACTAAGCCACCTTTTCCTGGTGGATTCCTGAGGAATCCTAGGAATGGCAGGA
>QFEU01002078.1:987-13216 GCA_003316345.1 Tricholoma terreum
CCTCGCGGTGGGCTCCAGAAATGATGTTCGTTTGCCGCTCCCACTGGTGGGGAAAACAACAAACTGATTGATCGAGGGGGTTGTTAGCTCAAAGGGTCTCGGTTACTCCCTTCAATGAAGGTGTGCGACGTGCGATGCGTAAGTGCGACCTGTTCTATTCGGTGGAGTAGACGATGAGCGTGGTTAGCGCAATATGGTTGGGGAGGTGCGATCTAGTTCGATGAGTTATTTATACGTAGCTTGGTCGTCGGGTCGACCGTTCTGTAACGAGGAGGTTGGTGCTGCGCGGATCGCAAAAGTCGCAAGTGTCGAAGTCACAATGGTCGATAGTGTCGAAGGCTTTCTTTGAGCTGTTAACTCTGAACTGGTACTGAACTGTAGTCGAAAGGGGGGAACTAAACTGTTTTATTGTGGTATATACGATGGGCTTTTATAGAAGTCAAAGAAATGGAAAGTAATAAAGCTGAAATAATATGAAAGGAATATAATGAATAAAACGAAACTCGACACTGCCTTCCCTTGCTACCCTGAGTATGCGACCCTCATGTAGACACTGCTTTCGGTGCTACCAACCACTAAGGACCAAGTGGAGTAGTGGGGCGTTTGATTGGATTGTTGATGCGACAGCCTGCTGCCACGGACTATGATGCGACCTGGTCGCAAAGTCGCAGAAGGGGGTCGCAGGCGTTGAAGACAGTGAGGCGGGGGATGTTGAAGGAATGTTAAAAGGTTATGGTACTGAAACCACTCAATATCGCATTTTCCGCGGCTAGGTGGCGTAGGGACCCATCACCAGGTTTGTTGTTAGCGGATTCATTGAGAGTGGATTGGTCGAGGCTACTGGGGTCATTGGAAGCGGGGTCGAGGCTGCTGATCTGAGTCGGAGAGCTGTGTTGAATAAGTTGTCAAATACTGTGCTGGGTGCGATGTTGTTACTTGTGAAGTGGGCTTCGTATGCTGTTGTAAACTGCTGATGGAGCTCTGTCGGTGTGAGAGTTGATGCGCTTTCTTCGTTGTTTGTCGAAGGCAGGCCCGATAAAACCTTTGAAGTCCCCTCGCGGTGGGCTCCAGAAATGATGGTCATTTTCCACTCCCACTAGTGGGGAAAAACAACAAACTGATTGATCAAGGGGGTTATTAGCTCAAAGGGTCTCAGTTACTCCCTTCAATGAAAGTGCATGGATGTGCGACGCGTAAGTGCGACCGGTTCTATTCGGGGGTATAGGTGATTAGCGTAGTTAGCGCAATAGGGCTGGGGATGTGCGATCAAGTCCAACGAGTTATAATACAGAGCTGGGTTGTCGGGTCGACCGTTCTGTAATGAGGATGTTGGTGCTGTGCGGATTGCAGCAGTCGCAAAGGGGCGAAGTGGTAATGGGCGATAGTGTCGAAGGCTTTCTTTTGAGCTGCTTACTCTGAACTAGTACTGAACTGTGGTCAAAGGGGGGGGGAACTAAACTGTTTTATTGTGGTATGTACGATGGGCTTTTATAGAAGTCAGAGAAATAGAAAGTAATAAAGCTGAAATAATATGAAAGGAATATAATGAATAAAATGAAACTAGACACTGCCTTCCCTTGCTACCCTGAGTATGTGACCCTCATGTAGACACTGCTTTTGGTATTACCAACCGCTAAGGACCAAGTGGAGTAGTGGGGCGTTTGATCGGATTGTTGATGCGACGGCCCGCTGCCACGGACTATGATGCGACCCGGTTGCAAAGTCGCAGAGGAAGGTCGCAGGCATTGAAGATAGTGAGGCGGGGGATGTTGAAGGAATGTTAAAAGGTTATGATACTGAAATTACTCAATATCGCGTTTTCTGCGGCCAGGTGGTGTAGGGACCCAGCATCGTATGCCTCTTTCAGGATCTCCAGAACTGCATCATGTGTGAGATTACTTGCCAAAGACGGGAGGGCAGAAAAACAGGTTGAGATCAGCTGGCGAACAAATGGGACCATGTTAGCCCAATAAGATGTAAACTTCGCCAGGAGTGATACCTCAGCCATCATGATAGCACCAACTTTCTCCCGACTGATTGCTGAGATAGTCTCCTGTCGAAACCAATGCTCCAAAGATATGGACATCAGCTCGGGAAAATCATCCGACTCTTTCATCGAGCCTGGTCCTTTGAAGAAGGTGCAGATGTAAAGGATGACGTAGAGAATCGATTCGAGATCATGGCAAGATAGTTGTGCAAAGACTTTTGATTCGGGATCATGGGTGGAGCATTTCGTAAAGTGGATTAATGCATCTATTGCAACAAAGGGTGGAGTTCTCTGAGAATATAGCAGTATTGATTGTATATTCATACGGATGAATAACCAACCCACTTACAGTCCAAATAAGATTTATATCACTCTTTGTAGTGGCCGGCTCAATATTGATGTCAGGTACCCTGATGTTGGTGTCGCTAGAAGTGGACGGTGATCTATCATCGACCCCAGATTCACTGTCATTGATGTCCTTGATAGTTTTCGCGAAGTCAAAATCAACTAACATCCCGCTCGCCTCCATGTTCTTATCAGGGTGGTAGAGAAGGATATTGCCTATGCTAATATCGGCATGTAGAATTTTGAGCTTCTCGCATAAGTATTGATGCGCTATACCAACACAATGAGAGTGTTATTGCGATGGTGATTTAAAACACTTACCCGTGACAGCACCTATCATCACATTGATAAACTCCTTTTTGGTTCGGAACCATGTTAGTGGTGTTCCAACAGGGCCTGTGACGACTTGCTGATGAATACATTGGTTGCGAGGTCGTCCAAGTAAACCTGAGCCACGATAATTTGCAGTGGAATCAGTGATTCCATTGATCTCGACATCACCCCCAGCAATGAAAGTCAGGACAAGTAAGTTGATCTCGTCATGCCCCCCCCATCATAGCCTGCAGATGGGCAATCTTGGATTCAATGAGGTTTTCCAGCACCCAAGAGTCTT
This sequence comes from Tricholoma terreum, assembly GCA_003316345.1. Lineage (NCBI taxonomy): Eukaryota > Fungi > Basidiomycota > Agaricomycetes > Agaricales > Tricholomataceae > Tricholoma > Tricholoma terreum. The sequence goes on from QFEU01002078.1 coordinate 3,933, forward strand.
TTAGAACAAAGAATTGGTTGGCTCGGGACACAACCCAAACATTGGTTCCTCAACCAACCAGGCTCTCCACCGTGTAGATATGTTCCTCGAGTTCATAACATTGATCATTAACATTGACCGCAACCAACCGGTCTGTTTTGGGGTCATGTATGAAATGGGAGTCGAGTCCAATGTCGGTATCGTTCCCAAACATGAAAAAGGCAAGGATCGTCAGAAAACGCTGCATGGGCTCCAGCCCACTCTTCAGCAATGATGTATAATGGATTTGGCCTTGGCGATCCATTACTGTGAGTGAATACTCGCCACTACTGATAAACGAAAGCGAAGTGGCAAAGCGACAATTAAATTGGAGTATAAATGAGAGGTAAGACTTGGCATTGATTGTAGGGATCATTCTCGCTGGCACCCTTAGTTTAGTTGTGACCTTAGCAAAGGAACAGATATGAAGCCAGTCAATACGTTGAAGAGTTGCTTCCAGGAATTCAAAATAGTCACGACCAAGTAGAACAAGGTCAGGCTTCTGATTGATGGGAGTGCCGCTAGGTGGCAGATTGCAGGAGCCGTGCCACCAGTAGCACTTGACAGAATGACCATAGACTTCCCCCATAGTATTTCCAACATCATTCAACCACTTTGCCATGCCATATTCAGTATACTCCATTCCTGCGAATAAGGATTGGCCATGACTCTACAGACCTTTCTTTGCAAGGGCCTTAAAGATGCGAGGATCAATCAGGAATGGCATACGCTCCTTAGGAAAAAGCCTGTCAATAAAACTATCAGAAGCGATGATGGTATCGTCCTTCAGTTCTATCATATGAACAGAGGTGAGCATGGTGGAATGGACATGACTTCCAAGTACTTGACCTGCCTGAAAAAGCAAAGGGGTGGAAGGTGGCTTGGATGGAGCTAGTGCTTGCGCTTCTGAGATAAAGTCTTGTTGCACAGTTAACCCGGAAAGTCGAAGTAGAGGGAGCCCCATGCCGGGGAGAATGTGAGGACCATCAGATTGTTTCTTGCCTCAGAATGTTGGTACTCGCCGTTGTGGATTAGGCATTCTGTAGCAATAATGAGAACTGAAGGTAGTGAAGCTATCGTGGGAGTTGTGGGATGGGTAGAGTTCACTGAAACAAGTGCTGTCCAAGAACGTAGCCGGATTATATAGCTCCTGCATGTTCATTACGTGGCGCTTGATTTCGATGGGAGCAATATAAATTGGTGACTTGATGTGATAGATATATACAAGAGGAGAGGGTATACAACAGGATTCAAAATATTAGTAAAAAGAAAAGGTGTTGTGTGATGATTGTACCAACTCCACATTTTCGGAGTCTAACTTGACATTTTCTAACAACACCCAGATATAGTATTCTCTACCAGATATAGTATTCTCTACTCCTTCTCTGGAAAGACCTCAACACTACCTCCTAAGCAAGTGTTAGAAATTTTTCTATTCTTGTTATCTCAACCACTATCTATCAGGCTCACCGTACTTATTCATTCTGACTCATCTCGATTCATGTACAGCCTCTCGACTCATACTTATTTGTCTTGACTCGTACTTATGCTCTCTGACTTGCAAAGCTATGTAGTTGACTCTTACGTTTCAAGGATTGCATAGCCATAGCCTGTAGTATAAAAGCAGTAGTATAGTTGGTCAAAGCCCCCAGCTTGACCTAGGCAATATAACATCTATACTCGAATCTCACTCGACTTAGTTGCGACTAACGTCATCGTTTGATCTCGAACACGGAAAGCCTCCATTGTTCATCTGATTAGATAACGCACGAAAGCCTCGTGTGTTGATCCTTTGATTGATTAGACTTAGATCCGAGTTATAGGCTATCGCCCTTAACAAAAGGTCAAGCTGATCAAACTGCCAACCTATTTAGGTTTAGGCGCATCAATCCACCACCACGTCTTGGGAAGTCGGAAGCCCCGGTCAAATGTTCCCTACATCACCCACCACCCAGATATATCCCCGGACATTCCATAGGAAGCAGAAAGCTTAACGGATTCCACATCAGATTCAGCAGAACCCAAAAGACTTGGGTATACAGCGCTACAGACAAACCCTTACTAGATGAACTTCTGCCAAAAGAAGACCCTTCTGCAGAATCACCAATTGAAAGAAGTCGAAGAGACTACCTCAGATACGAAAACCGATTGAAAGAATTTTGGGAAATTCCCGAACCCGAAGAAACAAAACCTACTACCCCAGAACCAACTCCATCCACTTCCACTTTACCACCTGATCCACCAGCTATCACCATGGCACCCACTGGAACCACCAAAGAAGTCAAAATGCGAACCCTGACTGACTTTGATGGAGACAGGAAACTTACTAAAAGGTTCCTCCAAGACTGCGAAATGTACCTCAGGGTTAATGACACAATTTATGATTCGGATGAAAAGAAAGTCCTGTTCACACTCTCGTTCATGAACAAAGGAGTAGCGGCATCCTGGAAATTAACTAAAACCGAAGAATTCCTCGATAGCAAATTTCCGAAATTTGAGGATTTCAAGAAGTTGGTTCTAGTCAATTTCACCCCTATTGATGATCAAGGGGCCGCCAAGACAGACCTTCGAACTCTCAAACAAGGAGAGAAACGAATTGAAGAATATATTGCGGAATTCTCGATTATCGCCAGCTGAACAAACATCAAAGAAGATGCAGCACTCGTCGAATATTTCATTGACGGTTTACACCCGAAGTTACTCCAACGAGTCTTCACCATGGAGACGCCACCCACCACACTTCAAGGATGGAAAGAAGCAGCATCCAAGTTTGATAGGGATTGGAGAGGGGCTCAAGCCATTGTGCAACAAATTAAAGGAATTACTACACGATCCTACAAATCTACCTTTGCGGCACAGGCTAAAGAGTCGACCCAAACCCAAGATCCAAATGCTATGGATGTTGACTGCCTTACTCAACAAGAACGAATGGAGCATATCAAAAAAAGACTATGCTTTATTTGCCATGAACCCGGACATCTGTCATCCACCTGTAAAAAGAAAGGAGACAGACCTCCACCTCACCGAAACTTTGGATGGTTCAAGAAAGGAACCCTAGCCCAAAAGATCCGCGCCATCCTTGACGATGAAATGAAAGACGAAGAAAAGGAAGAGATTGCCGATATATTCAAGAAAGAGGGTTTTTAATTAGGAGGCTCGGTATGACGTCCGATCCCTCTGAAATGACTGTTTCCTCTGTACTTGTAGCCAACATGCAACCTCAATCGATGCTTTTACCAGTCACTGTGCTACTAAGGAAACAAAATGTTGAAACCCAAGCCCTCCTCAACTCAGGCACCAGCAGAGAATTTATGGACCATTCATTTGCGGAACTCCATAATATTCCCCTCATTAAACTTCGAAAACCCATCACCACTAGAAACGTAGACGGAATTCTTAACAAGAGAGGAGTGGTTACACACAAAACCATCCTTGACTTGAACGTCAACAGAAGAATCACTCCAACCACGTTCTATGTCACCGGATTAGGGAAAGACGTGTTAATCCTAGGCCTATCGTGGCTAAGGAAACACAACCCTATCATCGACTGGACTGAAGGAACGATTAAAAATCGATTCCCCATCACCATGAAGGAACAAATCAGACGGATCCGTACCTTAAGTCAGAAACTCATTATGAATACTCTGTTCGCCAAGCCAACGATAGTCAGGAAAGCCACGATTGAGGAAGTAATCGACGAAGAAGCACCTGTCAGATCTAAGAACCCAGAGGCTGATGAACCCTTGATCAAAGAAGTAATCAAAAAAGAAGCATCAACCCCAGCAATCATTCCTGAAGAGACTCCAGTACCTGAAGATCCGAACCACATGCAAGAAAAAACTATCGAAAATAACGACTTGGTAATCGCTTATTGCAGAGGAGAATCAATCATCGGCATTTTTGAACCAGAAAAAGTATCTCTCACTAACGAACACGATTACCCAAGATATTCTTGCACAAAAGACACTTTAGGAATTCAACGGATCACCAGAACGAAGAACATGGCACGATACTCATACGGACAAAACATGTGGATCAGGGCAAAGACATCTATTTCACAGCAACTCGCACATGATAATGCAGATGCTAATCCAGAAAAGAAGAAGTCTTTGGACGACCTCCTCTCCGAAACCTATCGAGAGTATAAAAGGGTATTTGAAAAAGCAGCTTCGGAACGATTCCCTGAATCCCGACCCTGGGATCATGCTATCGACCTCAAACCTGATTTCATTCCAAAGGATTGTAAAGTATACCCTTTAACTCCTGCCAAACAAATCAAATTGGATGAATTCCTTGACGAAAACCTAAAGAAAGGTTCCATTCGACCTTCGAAATCCCCGATGGCCTCATCATTCTTTTTTGTGTCAAAGAAAGATTCTGATGCATTACGACCATGCCAAGATTATCGATATCTCAATGAGGGAACAGTAAAGAATGTCTATCCACTCCCTTTGGTCAGCGACCTCCTCGACAAGTTAACAGGAGCGAAACTCTTTACGAAACTCAATATCCATTGGGGTTATCACAATATCAGGATTAAAGAAGGCGACAAATGGAAAGGCGCGTTCAAAACGAACAAAGGACTGTTCGAACCGACAGTCATGTTCTTCGGATTGTGCAACTCACCAGCAACCTTCCAAGCGATGATGAACAACATTTTTAGGGACATGCTTAATGAAGGATGGGTGATCATTTATATGGACGACATCCTAATCTTCTCAAAAGATCCCGAAGAACATCGAAAACGAACCCTCCAAGTTTTACAGAGACTCCAGAAACACAACTTATTCCTTAAAGCAGAAAAATGCAAATTCGATGCTACCGAAGTGGAATACCTAGGTCTAATTATTAGCGAAAACAAGATCACCATGGACCCCACAAAACTCGCAGGAATCCGAGACTGGCCTGCACCAACAAATGTCAAAGGAGTTCGATCCTTCTTGGGATTCGGAAACTTCTATAGACAGTTTATTGGACACTTCACAGAAATGGCCAGACCTTTGAACGCATTAACCCAGAAGGACAGGAAATTCGAATGGACTGCCGAATGTCAAAATGCATTTGACGCTCTCAAACAGAAGTTCTCCAAGATGCCCATATTGCTAATGCCCAATCCCAAAAAACCATTTGTAATAGAATCTGATGCATCGAAATTTGCCACTGGAGCAGTTCTCCGTCAACAAGATGACAATGGAGATTGGCACCCTTGCGGTTATATTTCGCTTTTCATTCAATCAAACGGAAAGAAATTACGAAATATACGACAGAGAACTATTCGGAATCATTTGAGCATTAGAAGCATGGCGACATTACCTTCAAGAATCTAAACACTTGGTTACGATCCTCTCCAATCACAAGAACTTGACATATTTCAGAACGGCTCAAAAACTCAATTGATGACAAGCGCGATGGAGTCTATTGCTCTCACTCTATGATATGAAACTAGTACATGTACCTGGATCTCAAATGGTTCAGTCGGACGCACTATCCAGGAGGCATGATCTTTTCCCAGCTGAGGATAACGACAATGAAGACATGACTCTTCTTCCGACCGAACTTTTCGTAAAAACCATCAACATCGAAACAAAAGATTTATTGGTCATTGCCTTGATGAAAGATGAACTGGTAAAAATAGCAGTAGAAGCATTGAAGACAGGAGGAATACCACCGATAAAATCAGCGTTGGAAGATTGGAAACTCGAAGACGGATTATTATTCTTCAAAGATCAATGCTATGTCCCAATAGACATAACATTACAATGCCGAATTGTTGAACAATATCACAACACTTTACCTGCAGGACATCCCGGACAATTCCAGACATTGGAATTAATTCGATGAGATTACTGGTGGCCAGGAATGACGATCTTCATCAAGAACTTTGTCACCGGTTGCGCCATCTGTCAACAGATGAAAGTTGTCACCCACCCGACGATCCCGCCTTTATCTCCGATTAAATCAGTAACCACGCGCCCTTTTGCAGTGGTAACAACAGACTTTATTATGGATCTACCCAAAAGCAAAGGATTTGACAGCCTTATGGTTGTGGTAGACCAAAATGCTACTAAGGGGGCAATTTTCATACCGACAAACAAAACACTTACAGCATCTGATGCGGCCTGCCTTTATTATGAGAAGGTTTATTCCAGATTTGGACTGCCCGACAAAATCATTTCTGACAGAGATCCTCGTTTCGCCTCAAATTTATTCCAAGAACTCGGAAAACTCCTAGGGGTTAAATTGGCTATGAGTACAGCCTGTCACCCTCAAACTGACGGCAAAACAGAACGAGTCAATCAGGAGCTCGAAATCTATCTCCAAATGTTTTGTTCCAACCAACCCGAAACATGGAAACGATATCTCCCCACTGCCGAATTCGCACACAATCAGAAAACTCATTCCGCAGTAAAACATTCACTGTTCTATCTTATAATGGGTTATGAACCCGTTGCGCTCCCAATGGCATTCCAAAAAACAAACGTACCTGAAGCAGAGACTAGGCTCTCACTTCTGTTCCACGCTTGACACAAAGCACAAGCAGCACATGAACTTGCACGTCAAACGATGATGGAACAAATCACATGGAAATTCACCCCTTTCAAGAAAGGCGATGAAGTCTGGCTTGACTCAAAAAACCTCAAGTTACCTTACCCAACTAGGAAACTTGCTCCTAAACAGGAAGGACCCTTCCCGATCATTGAAGTCATTTCGCCGCTTTCATACAAGTTACGTTTCCTGCCGCAGTGGAAAATACACCCTGTGTTCCATGCACACCTCTTTACCCCGTATCATGAAACTGAAGCACACAGAAGAAATTATCTTCGACCACCCCCTGACCTAGTAGATGGCCAGGAAGAACACAAAGTAGAATTGATTACACGACACCGGAAACATGGTCAGGGTTATCAATTTCTAGTCAAATGGAAAGGCTATCCCACAGCCAACAACATATGGGAACCTGAAGCAAATCTGAAACATTCGCCAGATCTTCTCAATGACTATAAAAGATGGAATAATCTTCAGTGAAAACCCATCATTCCCTCACATTTCCTCATGTCGAACAACCCAGTCATTCCTAACACCGATGCCTTCTTCCTCCTTGACTCAAGAAACAAGGACGAAATCATCAAAAACCTCTCCACTCAAGTCGATACGACGACTCTAGACTATTACAAGTTCCTTTGCAAGACCCATGAAGCAAACGTCTTGATGGATGAAATTATCGAAACCGTCCTCACCATTCTTATAAACCGAGATATTACGATCATCATTAGAGAGATCAAGAACGCCCGGTTAGAAGAAGAATACAGAAAAAACGTTACTATTTTTTAACATCATTTTTCAGAAACAGAGTCTCAAAAAACTGTTCCACCGCCAGAAACAACTCCACCACCACCTCTTCTGGAAACGACCGTATCATCTACCCTATCACGCATGGACGAGTACCTCACGGTCCCCAGTTCACCAATTCCAGACCCCACTACCCATTCGGATATTATAGACCTCACCAGGGAATCCCCTACTCCTCCTCCTGGGCCGACATCATTCACCACTACTAGAGTCCTTACGGTCCCTCCGGTAACCACTATTCACCGACTCATTGCCAAGATTAAATTTTCTCACTGGATGAGGAGCCACCGATGCTTCAATTGCGGACTCTATGGTCATTTCAAAACCCATTGTCCTTTATATCAATGCCAACGTTGCGAGACGTATGGACTGAAACACTATTCTAAAGACGGCTCTTATCAGAACTCAGCCATCGCCCGGCTAGCCTGTTTGATAACTGACGATGGAAGTTACGACAAAGATATGCACGATGTCTATCCCAATTACAACGACGAAGCCTGGAACAATATCACGGAAGAACCTGTCGGCAGAGCTTTATAAAAAAAATATTGACAAACAATTTTTTTTTAACCTTCGCTCTTACCATCATGGCCGACAGCTCATTCATCCTCATGTATGTTCTCTGCTCCATTCTCCTTCTCGGGTGGAGCGCCCTCGCTATTTATGTTGCTTGTCATATTCGACCATGAGAAGATCATGTCGAAAACATCGAACTTGCCATTCGCAGAAGACCTGCATCATTTACCACTCCCTCGTCGTCTGTGACACCATCGCCCATTACTCCACTACCACCCACCATTTTACCATCACGGCAGCCGTCACAGCCACCTTCCGCATATTTATCCAAACATCATCATCCTTGTCCACGTCCTCGATCGTTCAGCGAACGAAACCTATTTGTTAATCGACCTCTTCGACAATCGTCAAAACGAATCCCACTACGACTATTGCAACCATCATCGTCTATCCCCTTACCTGACATTCTACTGGAAAGAACTAGGAGACGAGAAGAAATTGAAACGTGGGAAGTTTCAACCTTGAAACGCGGGTAGTGTTACAAATTTTTCTATTCTTGTTATCTCAACCACTATCTATTGGGCTCACCGTACTTATTCATTCTGACTCGTCTCAATTCATGTATAGCCTCTCGACTCATATTTATTCGTCTCGACTCGTACTTACGCTCTCTGACTCGCAAAGCTATGTAGTTGACTCTTACGTTTCAAGGATCACATAGCCATAGCCTGTAGTATAAAAGCAGTAGTATAGTTGGTCAAAGCCCCCAGCTTGACATAGGCAATATAACATCTATACTCGAATCTCACTCGACTTAGTTGCGACTAACGACATTGTTTGATCTCGAACATGGAAAGCCTCCATTGTTCATCTGATTAGATAATGCACGAAAGCCTCGCGCATTGATCCTTTGATTGATTAGACTTAGATCCGAGTTATAGGCTATCGCCCTTAACAGCAAGCTATATCAAGCTTCCCAGGAAATGGCAGATGGGGGATCATTACAACTACTAAGCGTATTGACTTCACGTCTATCACTTTGAGACCATTCTCAGGTATACATGATAGGAGTGTATTGTAGGAGAGTTTAAGGAGGTTGCCATGTGGTAAGGAGTAGAAAGAAACCATGGCTAGCACTTTCTCGACACTCTGAACTAGAGTTCTAAAGTAAAATAGAACTTCTGCAAATCATATCTTTAAGCTTGGTTGTAATTTAATCTGTAGCAAATTTAGTTGTATAAAAGAATATCCAAAGGATACACATATCTTGATGTTATAAGCCATCTGGACTTTGTACAGAGACTTAATAGTAACCAACACAATCTAGCCCAATAATAGTAATAGCTATTAAACTTACAAATATATAGAAATATGGTGACTGATAAAATAAAGACTCTTTT
>QFEU01002081.1:0-29344 GCA_003316345.1 Tricholoma terreum
TCTAGTCCTCAACACATAGTTATGCACAGTGAAGAGAGATCATCCTGGTAGCACAATGTTCGGGGATTTACCCTTTCTTGAGTTATGCCCTTACAAGGCTACCAATTTATCCATTAATATCACTTAGTTATCCCTTACCATTTATATCCTGCTAAATCATAAACCAAACATTTTCCTGATGTAGGCAAGCCTCACTAAAACAGACGCGACGGACAGGACAATGTTATCTTCGTTGCACGGAGTAAGGATCTGTGTAAGGTAAAGTAGAAATGAAAGCTAAAACTCACCTTCGTTGCACGGAGTAAGGATACGGAGCAACGAAGGTGAAAAATGAAGTAGATATAGTAAAAATTGTGTCATCTGCGTGTAATAGACGTCATGCCAAAGTGTAATAGCCGCGTCGAGGTGCAGCCCAGTGACATCCTTCTATGTGAAGTCCTCGGTTTGTAGTAAGGGGCCGAGGGGCAGCCTTACAGCATCTCAGCAAAACCGGTTGAACGACCAAAATCCAACTAACTTGAAAGCTAACTCCACTGTCCCTTCGACCGAAGAGAATAGTAAGATTGAGCTGACGTGCTCTGGTCGTTCCACCGTTCCACCTTCTTTATAACGACATCAGGATTGGCCAGTACGACTTCTGAGTCGGAAGTCCTGACCTCCAGCATCGAAGGTGATATTAGCCACAGACCCCTGGGAGGATGATTAGTAGCAGCAAGAGTTCTGCAGATTGGGACTGCCAGTGGTACGTGCTCAACGCTCAACACCGAACGAGCGATAACGTGAGCCGCTTCCCCGTCTCAAGCTTGACGAATTTTCCGATGCCATCGAGAACAGCATCGCGTTGGCATCCCGACACGAATATCAGAATAAACGGCTTTCATCCCGTGACCAGGAAATGACGATACCAGAGTTGGACCTCTCGGGGAGCCAGGACATTGGTCATTTTCGGAGACCGCCAGTTCTCGCCACTGGCAGGCAACCCTTACCTCAGTGGCAGTACCGATACTTGATGGCTACGCTGGCGAAAAAACTCGTTCAAGTTCTGGAAAGCGAACACGACGTGTATAACAGTTGTCTGCTTGAAGCGATAGGTTTCAAAGAAGCTACCGGAAGTCAAACGTCAAGCCACCAAGTCAAATGAGTTCTGATCTCGGACTGAAGCTGATTCCAATGGAATTTTGAAACTCGAACAGTGGGGTACAAGTTGGATATGGCGTCAGACAACGACACGTTTCCTTAACCGTGTTCTAGTCCTTATATCCCTCAGTCTTCACCATGGTCGCACATTCAATTCAATATCAAAATCTTCAACAGATAGCCGCACTGATAGGTATGACCGTCAGTACGTTTGTTGTACCCTCCATATCCCTTAAACGATTGGCTTTGAATTGCAGTCCTATACCCCCTGGTTCTGCTATAGGTGGTGGACCACCACGCACGATCAGTGGGTCGCAGCGAACAGGCGTGTGATTGGGTGCTGCTGGGGAAGGCCAACGGCAAGACTGTTAATGTGGCGAACTCGTTTGTGTACCGTTCGAGGAAGATGGGCTTTTGGATCATAATTACATCGATGGGATGCATGCTATATTCCGGAAGGTTAATGGTGTGTTATCATCATGATTTTGATTTTTGTTAGTTCCTGTATTGATATGGAGATTAGCACGAGAATGAATGGGTGGTAACTTGTAAGAGCCGAAGCTGTGGGAGTCAGATCGAAGATAAACGAATTGCTCAAACGCTTCGTGGCACGGCCTGTTATAGTCATGTGGACGCGCGGCCGGTATCCCCACCGATGCGTACTTTGCCGTCGAAGAAATCAAAGACATACTACGTCTCGTTCCCAGTCATTCTTGTTGAGAGTTCCATATTCCAACCTCATATCTTTATATGTACTTTTTAGGACGGTATAGAAACATGACAGACATTCCTCCACATTCCCTCTGCAGTAGAAATCGGGGTCGAGCACCGCTGGGGAACATCAAGGTTCCACCACCACCACACTTGCCACACGAGTGAGCGAACAGCTTACCTCCCTCCGCGGTCTAGCGTCGAGACTAGGGGACATTCAAAAGTACCTGGCGGAGGGAGCGATGCCCGTGAACATCAGATTGTGTATCATCTACAGGAGATGTTGATTCTGCTCGCTGACTTATCGGATTTGTGAATGCTGAAGGGAAACCATTTGAATATGCTGCATTTTGCTCAATTGAACTATACCTACAGAAATTTGTTTGGGATATTCGGAACATCTTTTGGAGATGTCATGCGTACGTGTCTTCTAGAGATGACCGCACATCTCCTATAGATCTTGTACGTCTCCTAGAGGATTATGTACATATCTCGAGCGACGAGGAGCCATTGATGTCTCTTCAAAAGACTCACATATCCAGGCCTATGGCATCTCTGTCAAAGGCAGGGCTCAGATTTTGCTGATGCATTTCTGGTCATGAACTCGTTCTCAGGGCGGATGAGTAGTCACTCAGTCATGTTGTATACTGCTCCATCGATTCTGGTGTTGGACCCGAGTTGGTGGTGAGTGTGAGCACTATGTAGAGGTAACCGTCTGTTACAAAAGAGTTGTTTTTGGAGGAAATTGTCATGTCGAATTGTCCGTTTCTGAGAAGTATTTGGAATGGAAAAGAAGACTAGTTCCCCATCCATGTTCTCTAAAAAAAATCGTCATAGCTTGGATTTCTTTGAGTCCAACTACAAGGACACTCCTTGCTACGATCATCAGCAAACTTGTACGATCAACCACACTCTTGTCGACGACCTCCAACATGACTGCGACGACTCTCCATAATCATATCAGTACGGTCTCGTGGAATTATACGCCCACCACAGCCAGTGCCTACCCTCCTTTTATAGTTTGTATTCCTCTCAACGATCACGCGCAATGGTCTCGCCATATCAGGTTACGAACAAACGTTTTCCTTCCAGAAGCGTCGTTCGGAAGTTTTGATATAGATGTGTATGTAGCCACATAAGACGTAGTGCTGTGCATGGATCGGTCGCAAAAAAGGTGGAAACGTAGATGGCAGTTCTGGAGCATGACCTTATTAAGGTCAATGGTGAGCATATCGTATGCATGGGCGTTCATAGCCTTCCGGTCTGACGGCAGGGGTTTACCCCACCCAAATCTCCCTCCGACCACCGCCCAGATTCCCACGCGTGGCCAGGAGGAAGGATATCACTCCGTTCATCCCACGAAACCAGCTTTCCAGCTAAATTGACTTGGTTGTGCGAACGGTACGGCTTTGAGATGGAGATATAACTGAAAGGCCCCTCAAGTAAAATGGCAAGCCCATTAGGGACATTTGGGTGGATAAGAGTCGAGGGATTCTTCGAGGTCGGAGGATGATGATGCAAAGGAGATGATACTGGATCGTACATAGGCGCCGACTAGATGAACGTCTCTTCCTCCTCGGCACAAGTCTACAAGCTCATCCAGATCAACGTCGTAGTTGCACGTGTGAACAGTTAATATCAGCATCGGTGACAACATCCGTTTGCATTAGGACTGGAGCGCTACGGGACGGCGGAGTTACAACCGCAGCCAGCGAAAGCCCATGTTTTTATTAATGGAGGAGCGGGAAGTGTCGGCGAGATGTGCCGTGGGGACGGCGATACGTGAGGAGAAAGGAGGAGCTGAGTCCGCGTCTTCGTTTGCGACGATTGGGTCTTGCGGCGTACGATTCCTAGCTGTTCGTGAAGTTCTGCGTAAAGACGTTACACGGTTTCCTGTTTCAACAAGCGTTATTTTCGATGGCCACAACGGGAACGGAGCCCACGTCTTCGAAGTGTGGTTCGACGCGTACCGCTTCTTCGTGCGTGCACACGGTGTCAACAACCTCGCTAACATCGGTATTGGACGGCGTCCGGTGTTCGGTCTTGATGGGCACCCCTTCGTTCCCATCTCCACAGGGAATGGATTCATGAAAAACCGACACAAGTTAGCACATTCCAGCTGCAACATGCCATGGCGACGACGGCACAGTAGAGCGCCGTCGCATCGTCTGGGGGGCACAGGTGGGTACCAAATTGGTGCTGAGAATGCGCGCCAAAAACGAGGGATGGAGAGCGGATGTAGGAGGGGGACGGCAGAGAACACGCTAACGTGTGATGTCGGGATGTTGTCACTGTTGCTATGTGCTGGTTAGTTGATTGGCAGAGCTAATAACGGTACTTGGTACTTACGGGTTCGATATGTAGATCCTGTCTTTCGTGTTGTTGCCCGTATTGGCATAACATGGTAGGAGTTGCGGCGGTCGGTGTGATGTGGAATGTGGGCAGAGAGGAGGGCAAACACACAGGCAATTGAAAGCCTGCATGAGTAGGATTGTGTCAGGTCTGCAGATAAAGACGACTAAGAACGGACAGGTGAAAGACCTACGTATCCATGGAGTAAAACTAACTCGTCATGATAGCGCTACGCCAGGAGTGTATACCCAGAACCTTCTCCACCTCCATCTCGATGGCACTGACAACATTGAGCGCAATCCCAGTATCTCGCCAGATTGTCCAACCTTCCGATCTAAATTCAGGCATCAGTTCTCGGAACTGGATACTTGAGTAAAACCACACACTAAATATTAAGAGCTGTATACGAGTAGGTGGGTGGGCTGGGAGGGCAAGTAGAGGGTAAGGTGCTATCAGTGTTGATTTTTCGGTTGAAAGGTGGGTGAAGGGTTGCGCGTAAGGGGCAGAAGCTGGATAACAGCTGAGCGGGGGCTAGCTAAGGCCGAAGATAGTTGAGGTCCATCGAAACGGATGCTGGGGGCGGCGCAATTGGCTGAGACTGTCCGAGTCAATCTACGTATACTCAGCCTCAAGTTTGCGGTGCTCAAATTACATAATCTCCTCAATCTCTCTCATCGATAACCATCATCAGCCACTATCGTCGTCAATCGTATACGCTGACTGCATCTATATCAGAAGTATGCGCAAGGGAATCAAAACTCAATTCAAGAAATTCAAAGACAAGCTCAGTCGATCGTCTTCACCCAAAGCCCCTAAGCCTCTCACCGACACAGGATCGCAGGCGCCGAGCGATCTCGCCCCTCTGGCTGGCACAACTGGTGGAATCGCCACCTTGGCTGCACAGGGGCCTTCCTCTGACCCTCGTCCTACCATCCTCCCACCAGTGCCGCCACATGGGAACACTGGCGTGCCAAACACCCAATCATTGGTTCCTCCGAGTGATTCTGAATCTGCTCTTGCGATGGGAATTTCTGTACCCGCCATATCCGTTCAACCTCCGTCTGATGTGTACGCGGACCTGATCAGCCCTTCTGGTGTTGGAGATAAAGCAGACGCAGCGAGCATCGGCTTTCAAGTTTTCAAGACCGTGCTCAGAGCGATCAGAGAGGCTGCGGATGCCTTTCCTCCCCTAAAGAGTGTAGCGGGAGGGCTTCTAGGTCTCATTGATATCGTGGAGGTATGAGAATTTGATCATCTCTATCGTCATCTCCAATGCCTATGCCTACAGACAACATACCAGAATAAAGAAGATCGTACCGAGCTAGCGCGGAGGATTGAAGCCATGGTGTTAATCCTCAAGATTCACGAACCCGGTTCTCTATCCTCTCGTCGCCTCGAAGGCCTGGCAATGTTTGTATCTATTTATTGGTGTAAAATCATAAATTAACATCTCAAAGGGCAATGGGTCATCAATTAGCCATCCTCAAGTCACAAGGAGAACATACAGTAGTGAGACGTGCTGTTGAAGCCAAGAAGGATGCTGGAGAGATCACTGGTGCCTATCGTACGCTGTCCTACCTCTTTGATGCATTTCAGGTGAGTTTTGCCTGTACAATATAGTTCTAGTACCAATCAATTTAGGTTGATACTGCACTTGCAACTGAGAATTCAACACAGAAGATATTATCTGTGAGTAGCTATGTCCTTGCAACATTCTTATATCAAACATATATTATCAGCACATACTGATTGACAAGCTTCCATGTGCAATTCATGCACAATATGGTATGGTATCACCTGTTCAACGACATGCTTGCACAAAAGGAACACGTGAAGCCATTCTTGCCAGGCTTATGGCTTGGGCAACAGAGGTAACAAGCACCAAGATTTACTGGCTTACTGGAATGGCTGGCACTGGAAAAACTACTATTGCCTATACTTTCAGTGAGATCCTTGACAAGAATCAGATGCTGGGTGCTACATTCTTTTGCTCTCATCGAGAGAGTGATTCTAGCAACACTAGTCTTATCTGTCCTACCTTGGCTTATCAACTAGCTCAATGCTCTCCAGCTGCATTTCAAGCTCTTGTAGAGATTCTAGAACATAATCCTCATGCAGGATCCCAGATCTTGCATTCCCAATTTACCAATCTCATTTTGGGGCTGGCTAAAACTGCTTTTGTGGGCACTGGACACAGACCAGTTATTATCATTATTGATGCATTGGATGAGTGTGCAGATCAGAAAGCTGTTACTCAATTATTATCCATCATCTCTCAATATGCACCAAAGCTGCCTTTCAAGTTCTTTGTCACAAGCCGTCCTGAGCAACAGATTGGGAATAGGTTTAACCAACCAGAGTTTCAACAGCATTCCAGATTTGTTCTCCATGATGTTGAAGAAAATGTGGTGGCAGCAGATATTGAACTCTACTTCAGGGCTCATTTGGGGGAAATTGCATGTGAACGAATAAATGAGGTGTCAGCTCATAGCTGGCCTTCAGAAGAACAGTTCAAAACTCTTGTTCATCATGCAGGCAAACTGTTTATCTATGCTGCAACTGTATGTGAATATGTTGAAGGAGGGAAAAGTGTTACAGCCCGTCTGAATGTGGCAACCAGGATCTCTGGAAGCACTCTGAATGGAAAGACAGAAACACTGGATAATTTGTATAGTCACATTGTTACTGCTGCATATGCAGATGCAGATATGGAAGAGAAGGTGCACATTAGAAATGTTCTGCGAATGGTTATCAGTGCCAGGAATCCTATGTCCATTGATGCCATAAGCACATTGCTGCAAACCACCTGCCAGACAGTGCATGCAGCCTTACAGCCACTTCATGCAGTGCTAAACATTCCATCTGATAGTGACTACAGTTCCTCTATCTCAACATTTCATGCATCATTTCCAGATTTCATGACCAATCATGAACGCTCTGGAAGTAACTACCTTGATCCATCCCAGTCTCATCAATGGATGGCACTCCAATGTCTGGCACTGCTACAACCTCTGAAAGAGAATATATGTGGAATATTGGGACAACTATCTAATGCTGAAATTGGCTCTGCCACAATTTCAACACACATTTCAGAAGGGCTTGCATATGCTTGCATCTGCTGGCCTTTTCATGCATCACACATCATATTAGTGGAGGGAAACATTCCAGTGGAGATATGTACAGCCTTGCAGCAATTTTTTGACAACAATGTTCTACAATGGATAGAATGCACAAGTCTACTGAATTACCTAGGCATTGCAATTGAGGGGTTGCAGAAGTTGAAAATCTGGGGAAGGGTAAGCTTCTAATTATAATGCTCCAACAAAGTCTAATGTCTCTATTAGTCAAATAACAGCATATATGTGGTAACTGTAGATGTTTGCAAGTTTATGATGCAAAACTTTGAATTACTAGCTTCATCTGCAATCGAGATATACTATTCAGCATTGATGTGGGCTCCTAAGCAATCATATATCTACAATAATCATGGGAAACACAGAAAGCACCAGTGGAGAATTGTCATGCGTGCCAAGGAGACATGGGATGCATGTGAACAGGTACTACTTGGACATACAGGGGTTGTGTGGTCTGCTGAATTTTCTCCTGATGGCAACCATGTTTTGTCTGCATCTGATGACAGCACAGTCCGGATCTGGAATGCAGCAACAGGTGAGCCAGAGGCTGAGCTCAAGGGCCATTCTGAGGGGGTGGATTCTGCTATTTTCTCACCTGATGGCACCCATGTTGTGTCTGCATCTGATAATGATGAGACAGTCCGCATCTGGACTGTAGCAACAGGTGAGCTAGAGGCTGAGCTCAAGGGCCATTCTAAGGGGGTGCATTCTGCTGTCTTTTCACCTGATGGCACCCATATTGTGTCTGCATCTCGTGACAACACAGTCTGGATCTGGAATGTAGCAACAGGGGAGCCAGAGGCCAAGCTCAAGGGCCATTCTTCTGGGGTGAAATCTGCTGTCTTCTCACCTGATGGCACCCATGTTGTGTCTGCATCTGATGACAACACAGTCCGGATCTGGAATGTAGCAACAGGTGAGCCAGAGGCTGAGCTCAAGGGCCATTCTAAGGGGGTGATATCTGCTGTCTTCTCACCTGATGGCACCCATGTTGTATCTGGATCTCACGACAACACAGTCTGGATCTGGAATGCAGCAACAGGTGAGCCAGAGGCTGAGCTCAAGGGCCATTCTTCCTCAGTGGGATCTGTTGTATTCTCACCTGATTGCACCCAGGTTGTGTCTGCATCTGGTGACAAAACAGTCCGGATCTGGAATGCAGCAACAGGTGAGCCAGAGGCTGAGCTCAAGGGTCATTCTGCCTGGGTGGAATCTGCTGTGTTCTCACCTGATGGCACCCATCTTGTGTCTGCATCTGATGACAACACAGTCCGGATCTGGAATGCAGCAACAGGTGAGCCAAAGGCTGAGCTCAAGGGCCACTCTTCCAGTGTGTATTCTGCTGTCTTCTCACCTGATGGTACACATATTGTGTCTGCATCTCGTGACAACACAGTCCGGATCTGGAATGCAGAAACAGGTGGGCCAGAGGCTGAGCTCAAGGGCCATTCTTCTCAGGTGCAATCTGTTGTCTTCTCACCTAATGGTACCCATCTTGTGTCTGCATCTTGTGACAACACAGTCCAGATCTGGAATGCAGCAACAGGTGAGCCAGAGGCCAAGCTCAAGGGCCACTCTTCCAGGGTGCAATCTGCTGTCTTCTCACCTGATGGCACCCATGTTGTGTCTGCATCTGATGACAACACAGTCCGCATATGGAATGCAGCAACAGGTGAGCCAGAGGCTGAGCTCAAGGGCCATTCTGAGCGGGTGCAATCTGCTGTCTTCTCACCTGATGGCACCCATGTTGTGTCTGCATCTGATGACAACACAGTCCGCATATGGAATGCAGCAACAGGTGAGCCAGAGGCTGAGCTCAAGGGCCATTCTTCTCAGGTGCAATCTGCTGTCTTCTCACCTGATGGCACCCATGTTGTGTCTGCATCTGCTGACAACACAGTCTGGATCTGGAATGCAGCAACAGGTGAGCCAGAGGCTGAGCTAAATGGCCATTCTGACTGGGTGGAATCTGCTGTCTTCTCACCTGATGGCACCCATATTGTGTCTGCATCTGGTGACAACACAATCCGGATCTGGAATGCAGAAACAGGTGAGCCAGAGGCTGAGCTCAAGGGCCATTCTAAGGGGGTGATATCTGCTGTCTTCTCACCTGATGGTATGCATATTGTGTCTGCATCTCGTGACAATACAGTCCGGATCTGGAATGCAGCAACAGGTGAGCCAGAGGCTGAGCTCAAGGGTCATTCTGACTGGGTGCGTTCTGCTGGTTTCTCACCTGATGGCACCCATGTTGTGTCTGCATCTGATGACAACACAGTCTGCATCTGGAATGCAGCAACAGGTGAGCTGAAGGCTGAGCTCAAGGGGCATTCTGACTGGGTGCAATCTGCTGTCTTCTCACCTGATGGCACCCATGTTGTGTCTGCATCTCATGACAACACAGTCTGGATCTGGAATGCAGCAACAGGTGAACCAGAGGCTGTGCTCAAGGGCCATTCTGACTGGGTGGAATCTGCTGTCTTCTCACCTGATGGTATGCATATTGTGTCTGCATCTCGTGACAACACAGTCTGGATCTGGAATGTAGCAACAGGGGAGCCAGAGGCTGTGCTCAAGGGGCATTCTTTCTGGGTGGAATCTGCTGTCTTCTCACCTGATGGTATGCATATTGTGTCTGCATCTCGTGACAATACAGTCCGGATCTGGAATGCAGCAACAGGTGAGCCAGAGGCTGAGCTCAAGGGTCATTCTGACTGGGTGCATTCTGCTGTCTTCTCACCTGATGGCACTCATGTTGTGTCTGCATCTGATGACAACACAGTCCGGATCTGGAATGCAGCAACAGGTGAGCCAGAGGCTGAGCTCAAGGGGCATTCTGACTGGGTGCAATCTGCTGTCTTCTCACCTGATGGCACCCATGTTGTGTCTGCATCTTGTGATAAAACAGTCCACATCTGGAACATAGTGACAGGCCATTCTGCAGTATGTAGCCAGAGATTTTTGTTGCATGATGGTTCTACAGTGGAGCATCGTCCTAGTGGTCAATTCCACATGATACCTCACTCAAAACCTGATATATCTTTGCCACTGTATATACATAATGAATGGATCATCCACAGACCAAGCAATCAGCAATGTTGGATTCCTGCCAAATATAGAAGGTGGATTCACAATGATGTCCATCATTCTGCAGCTTGCTTTGGTTACTCAACAGGAGAGATTTTGTTAATTGAGGTAACCATTACCTAGTTTTACAAATATCTATTATGCTAACTATGTGCACATATAGCATGTAGAATGATGTTTGATATACTGTTTCTTCAATGTATTTGAATCTTATAGGAAATCTCTTCAAACCCATTGTAATGTCTGACTATTTATTTTAAGAGCCAGTGTGACATGACTGAAGATTTGTGTAGAGCTGGTAAGCAGGGGGTATTGAACTAAGACCTTATATGGTCCAAGTGTAACCAACTACTATGGTGCAATTATGAGATACATGTGGGACTGTCTATCTGCAATTAACCATTGCCAGTTATATACTTGCAATTTCTGTAATAAAAAAGGACACACTGCCTATATTGGGCAGTACTGTAGGGGAACAAGCCGGCCCCTATAATATAGGAGTACCTACTATAGGAGTATCTAAGCTGTATATAAGTCCATCCCATAGGGAATATAGACTTGTCTCTCTTGTTCTCACCCTCTCGGTACATTACTCGTCTACAGGTTATGGGCCCTGGCTCATCCGAAGAACTCGCCTAAACTATATCTCGAATACAAATCTCGTCGGATCAACTAATCCATTATTCGGATAGTCTCTCTGACAGAATACGTAACTCCTATCGTCGAAGATGGAACAAGACGTTCAAGACCAAAATGAAATATACGACGAAAATGATTTATTCAAAACAACGATTGACAAGGTCAAAGCTGGAGCCCCATCAATTACAAAATTGACTGAACCCCTAAGCGAAAATAACTGGATTGCCTGGCGCGAACGCATGAAGCGCGTACTAAGATACTGCCGTGTGGAAGAATACATCAAGGGAACCATCTATCGACCAGTAGATGACGAAGACGTCGAAAACGCCGAAAATTGGGACTACAACGATAATTACGCCCAAATGATGATAGTGAACAACATAACATCCACGGAAATGGTCCACATAGGACAGTGCGGAAACGCGAAGGCCATGTGGGACAGCTTAGAAGCTGTTCATGAATCGAAGGGGCACCAGACAATAGTATCCGTAATTCGGAACTTATTTCATATGCATGCGAGTGAAGATGACAATATTAGCGATCATCTCAACAAACTCAAGGAGTACTGGGAGCGTATCAATACGATGAATGACAAAGATTTTATGATATCTGATCCCTTATTCAAGGTGATCATCTCATCGTCACTCCCGCTCTCCTGGGACACATTCACCGAGTCCTACGTTGGCGGACGCAAAGATGTCATCGAAACTGATCCCAAGAAACTCATGAAGTCTCAAGGATTTATAGGAATTCTAAAAGAAGAGTATGTACGACGCAAAGCTCGAACGCAAAACAATGAAAGCGTGAACCAGGCGTCGGGATCGAAAGCTAAGCCTCTCGCAAAACGCATCTCGAACAAGTATGAAGATAAATGCAAACAATGCGGACGTCGTAATCATGCCATGAAGGATTGTCATCACTTGGGCAAAAGCAAGTGCGAAGGGTGTGGTAAATTTGGCCACGTCACAAAAGAATGCTGGGGCAATAAGGACAAAAAAGATATTCCTACAAAGAGGAAAAATGACGACAAGGGGAAAGGAAAAGAGCGAGCGAAAAAGAAAGCTAAAACAGAAGAAACGAGTCACATAGAGGAGGTGGAAACAGACGAAGAAATCACTTTCAGTCTCGAAGAACGCATGACGTTCGACGCGACTGAAGAGGGACAACATTTTAATATACAAGAGTACAATTCTTGTAATATGAATGGAATCGACGAACGTGTTCTCTACTATGATTGGCTGGCAGACAGTGCAACTACCTCGCACGTTACGAATCAACGTGATGCCTTCGTAACTTACCAACCTCTAGAAGCAACGACGGTTGCCGGAGTTGGTAACGTAAAAGCCAAAGCAGAAGGAAGGGGCACCATCGAAATAGTATCATATTGCGACGGTCATAAGTACATCTTAACACTAGAGGATGTCCTCTACATCCCGAATAACCGCAACAACTTGATCTCCCTTGGACGATGGGACACCGCGGGCAGGAGATATGTTGGAGGAAGAGGTACAATCACTCTAATCACGAAAGATGGCAAGAGCATCACCAAAGGAACAAAGATCAGTAATAATCTGTACAAAATGAAAGTGAGTGTTCGAAAACCGAATGCTAATCACACGAAAAGATACACAGTGACGCCTCAAACTTTTATGTCGAACGAACCATCCCAAAGTTGGGAAACATGGCACAATCGATTCGGGCATATCAGTTATAGTGGACTTCAGAAACTATTGGATCTAAAATTAGTCGACGGATTCACTGTGGACACGCGAACACCTAAAAACGATTGCGTCGCATGCACAGAGGCTAAACAGAGCCAAGAACCATTTAGCAAATCCACAGACAAGACAACAGATCCAGGTGAACTCACCCACATAGATCTATGGGGGAAATACGAAGTAACATCAATACACGGCAACCAATACTATATCGTCTTGGTTGACGACGCTGCAAGATACACATCAATAGACTTCTTAAAAAAGAAAGATGAGGCGGCCCAAAAAGTAATTGAGTATTTACTGCGCCTGAAAACCCACGGAAGAACCCCAAAGGCAATCAGGATGGACCGCGGCAAAGAATTTATAAATGAAACTTTGAAAACGTGGTGCCGTCAAAACGGCATAGACATACAAATGACCGCGCCATATTCACCTTCGCAAAATGGGGTGGCAGAACGAATGAACAGGACCGTAGTTGAATTAGCAAGGGCAATGATCAAGAAACTCGACTTACCGCATTTTTTATGGGAACTTGTGGCATCACATGCAGTCTACTTACGGAATCGTTCATTCACAAGAACTTTAGACAAGACGCCGTATGAAATATGGAAAAAGGAGAAACCGAACGTTGCTCACCTAAGAGAATTCGGAGCTCCAGTGTGGGTCCTACTCCAAGGCAAGAAAGAGCAACGAAAAATGTTACCCAAATCCAAACGGCGCGCCTACGTAGGCTATGACGATGGATCAAAATCCGTCAAATATTATGATGCTGAAACACGAAAAATACTTATATCTAGAAACTATCGTTTCCTTACCCTTCCTACAGAAGAAACCCCTCCGGAAGAAATCGAGGTCACGCCCGATATGCCACGAGAAGGGGAGTCGAAGGGGAGCGCACAGCCGACGGGCACAAATGACAGCTCAAAGAGGAAAAGAATAGACAAAGATACCTCAATGCGAGATTTGGTCGAACCACGAAAGACACGTGGTATAAAAACCAATTATCGTTATCTTAATGACCCTTTTCCTGATGAAGAAGAAGAAGAAGAACAAATTCAACTCACATCAGCGGAAAGAATTTACGCCGCGTTCACCGAAACACATTTGGGAGGAGATGAACCACGGAGTCTAAAAGAGGCGAAGCGGTCCTCCGAGTGGCCGGAATGGGAGCATGCAGTACGAACAGAACTAGCCCAACTCCAAGAAATGGGGACTTGGAAACTAGTCGACAAGCCTGCAGACGCCGTTCCAATATCCAATAAATGGGTATTCTTAAAGAAGTACAATAAATTAGGTGACCTTCTCAAATACAAGGGGAGATTAGTGGCGAAAGGGTGTGCGCAACGACCAGGACAAGATTACCTGGAAACCTTCTCACCAGTTGTTAGACTGGAGACAATACGAGCTGTATTGGCACTTGCAACGTTAAAAGAGCTGAAAATCCAACAAATGGATGTCAAAGGAGCTTACCTGAATGGTACACTAAAGGAGAAAGTTTACATGCACCAACCTGAAGGGTTCGACGACGGCACAGGAAGAGTTTGTGAGCTCATCAAAACATTGTATGGCTTAAAACAGTCAGGACGCGAGTGGAATAAAGAGTTAGACGAAAAACTAAAGAAACACGGGTTCAAACGCTTAAGATCAGATCCTTGCGCATACATCCGTCGAAAGGGCAAAGACCTAGAAATTATAACTGTTTGGGTCGACGACTTATTACTATTCGCGTCCACAGATGAATTGATGGAGAAAATGAAGAACAACGTACACTCCAAATGGGGAGTAACAAACCTCGGAGAACCTACAAAAATCGTCGGAATTGAGATTACTCGTACAAGGAACTCAATAACCATCTCCCAAAAGCAATACATTGAAACCATTCTCAAAAGAGAAGGATTAGAGAAGACAAACCCAGTATCAATGCCTATGGATCCAAACATCAAACTCCAACCGAATGCGGATGGAAACGAAGGGAACCGTAGCAATTCCTATGCAAAAGTCCTAGGAGAACTACAATTCCTTGCGAACGCGACAAGACCAGACATAGTGTTTGCCGTCAACAGACTTGCGGCATATACAGCAAATCCAAGCTTACAACACGTAGGAGCATTAAAACGGATACTAAAATATTTAGCAGGTACACAAAGTCACGGAATCACTTACTCAAGAATTCAGTCATCAGGAAATCTATTCCACAGATATGCCGACGCCGCATACGCCAACGTTGATGACTGCAAATCGACATCAGGATATGTCTACATCATGGCAGGAGGCGCGATAACTTGGAGGTCGAAGAAACAAACCACAGTCGCCTTATCATCTACCGAAGCTGAGTACATTGCTCTTTCAGAGGCCGGACACGAAGCGTGCTGGTTGAGAAACCTTTTCGAAGAATTAGGATTTCCCCAATTAGCACCGACGCTCCTAAAAGGCGACAACAACGGATCGATCGCAATGGCATGCAACCCGCAATTCCATAAGCGGGCTAAACA
This sequence comes from Tricholoma terreum, assembly GCA_003316345.1. Lineage (NCBI taxonomy): Eukaryota > Fungi > Basidiomycota > Agaricomycetes > Agaricales > Tricholomataceae > Tricholoma > Tricholoma terreum. The sequence continues at coordinate 15,271 of QFEU01002081.1, forward strand.
CATCGAAATAAGATGGCACTGGGTACGAGACCTAACGCAGAACGACATCTTAGATATCGAGAGTTGCCGAGATCCAGAGCAAACAGCCAACGTATTGACAAAAGGATTACCTCGACCGAAACATATCAAACATATCATGGAAATGGGACTGGCACCGACTTGAAGGGGAGTGTAGGGGAACAAGCTGGCCCCTATAATATAGGAGTACCTACTATAGGAGTATCTAAGCTGTATATAAGTCCATCCCATAGGGAATATAGACTTGTCTCTCTTGTTCTCACCCTCTCGGTACATTACTCGTCTACAAGTACCCCTACACTCTCCCCCCTTAAGCTTGGCATTACACCAAGTAACAACAAAATAAAAGAAATTTGAAGAAAGTAGGACAGTGGTAACACTGCCAAAAGAGTGGTAATGAGCAGCATAGACAATGATAAGCACAAAGCTTAATAGGGTCCAAATATATATGTTACATGACCCAAGCATACAGCCATCAGATTAATGTATGGAATGGACATGATTAACATGTCTGCCAATGAACCTGCATCAACTGGTCCACTTTGAGGGTCAGGGCAGTACTAGTGGGTGCAAGCATGAGGCTTTCTGGTTGTGGTATGGTTGGTAGCCAACTACATAACAGACAAGTATCAATATGTCTGTTCAATTGAATAGACACAATATCAATAAAATTGGCACTGAATGAGAGTAGACAACAGCATGGGTAATCCCATGGGTGCCCAAGGCCTCATCTGTACCCCAGCTTGCATGGGCTTTGTACCTGTATACATGGGTTTTTATCTGATGGGTCTGGCAGGTGTAGGATGGGTCAGGGTACATGTGCAGGTAGCTGCTATACATGTCTTTCAACTACACTATGCAATAGTTATCAAGACTTCAAAATGTCACCCAACCAGTTCAATTCCACCTGAGCATAAATATCATCAAGTTTCACAATAGCCTCCACATTCTCATCCCTAACCATCTCTAGCAGGCTCCAAGAACCAAGGTATAATAGTGCATGTATCAAAGCAACTGACAGACAATTCCATGTATGAGAAAGAATCAGCTGCCCATGGCTGAACAGAGGTCTTTACACTCCCCCCCCCCAATCTGATCAGACTCCGCTTGGACACTCAGACAGTCCTAGGACTTGCTCCGACCTTTTTGGCTGGAACTCCTGCCAAATTCAGATGTCCAGTCTGAGCAAAGTCCTAGCTGTCTGATTGGACTCTGCTCAGACACTTGGACAGTCCTACTCATACAGCCATAGGATAGTCCAAGTTGCTTATATAATTGACTGAAAAATTAGTGGTTACCCCAAGGATTGAACCCTTGAAGTCACATGATTAAGTACAATTAACTAGTGTTGCCATGGCTCTGACTCAGAGCCAATTGAAGCCAGGAGTCAAGCCAATTTTAGCCAAAGCCAAGCTGAACCACAGCACAGTACAAGCTGTGACTTGGCTAAGTTGCAACTCTGACTCAGAAACTGGCCAGAGCCAGCTAGATTCATGAATAAAAAAAATTGTAGGGCAAGCAACCATAGAATTATTATATTATATACAATGATACATGGACTTGGTAGTATTATTTCACCTGTGTTTTCTGGGCTTCTTTGTGGAGGGTAGTCATAAGCATGTCATTTTGTTGTTTCTCCTCTTTTGTCTCGAAGCTCACACAAATTTGGTCTGGATCAAGTTCAAACCATTTCCCAGCAAGCCTATTCACAGCATCTTTCACCTTGTTTATCATGGCCAAGATAATTTTCAGTTTGTCATTTTCATATTGATGGTAGATTTGTTGAACATATTTCCCATAGTGCTCACCATGGATTACAATGAGCGATCCATTATTGTGCATTGGATTAGGATGCTTGGGGAAAACCCACTCAGAATATATAGATTCCGATGTCTTGTAGTTATTATGTTGGATACTCAGCCGTCCATCCAGCAAAGCAACAGCAACAGTTATTCCTTTCCTTTGAAACTCCCACCATGCACTACCACCCTGAGTTTCTTGCCAACAAGTTGTGGATATAACAGGGGGTGTTGTATATTACTGTGCTGAGTAACAAGATGTTGAATGGGTTCCATGTTCAGTTCTGGTATAACCATGGGTGTCTGGGATGATGGGTCCCAAGTGGGCGATGATGAAATAACTGGAGAAGGCAGGGGAGTCTTGTTACTAGCAATTTGTGAATATGGATTTCTGTCTTGATTGTGATCAGGGGGCTCATAATGGCGAGACACAAAAGGCTTGCTTTTTGGTTGCATGATGTCAGCTAGCTTACATTGGTGCCTATACATTCAGATGGTCAGCTAGGGACACTCAGTTAGTACGGAATCACATACACAGCTTCTACAACATTGTCATCATCCAGAACAACAGTCTTAAATGGGCAAGCAGGATTCCAGCTTGAGAGTTATATGGCAACTCAAAGCCCACTAGATGTTTCTTGGCCACACAGTACATTTTTGACAATGCCATGACAACCCTTCAATGCATGTTTAGTCTTCGCAACCAAAACTGTTGTGCCAATCCAAGGAACCTGGTCAAACCACATCAAACAATTTATATCTGTGCCTTCACTAGGACTGAGAGGCTGTGATGCATGAAGGAATGGCATGCTTGTAACCTTCAACCAATTAATATGTACTTGAAATTTCTGCAAGCAAGTTTAGCTCTAGTAGCTGACACTGGGGTGTAATTTACCTTGATGTGACTGAACTAGGCAGCATCATCCCACTCTTCTGCACTTATATGGTCGATAATATGGACAGTTTCACCATTGATACCCTCAACCCATCCAGTCTGTTCTCAAAGTGGTCCACTGACGATTTCAACAAAGTCACTGGTGACAATATGCTTGCAGAGATCACTCCAGGTAACACTCATGATGCCCTCGCCATTGGCTAAATCCACTTCTACACTATCTGTCCAGATGGTTTTGACAACACCTAACTTGCCAGATGAAGAAACGAGAACACTCTCCCCTTCGACAAAATTCCATTTCAAGGGATGAGGAAATTTAGCTGTGAGAAGGACAGAATGGTGATATTGTTGGAAGAGAAAGAAAAGAGAGGTAGGTATGACTGAGGTTGACAAAACTGAATGTAGATTGAACTTTTGGATGATAAGGCCATCTTCAAAAATGTTGCCCCTGAATCGGTGGGTACCATTGTCATATGCAATGGCTGGTGTACCATAGATGCACTCCATAGTGTCAGGCTCAAATAATGCAGGTTCAGGAACAGCAGCAGAACATTTCCTCTTCAGAGAGGAGCCTGCAGGCTGGGGGGGTGGAAGGTGGGGAACCAGGAGCAGATGGACTCCCCACGTCTCTGAAATTGCTACATAGCCAACATCTCCTTTATAGGTTCCCTTGCAGACCCATGCCCAACCCCCAGCATGTACATCGGCATCATGATCATGCATTGTCAACATCTTCGTCCAATCCACGAAGTCAATCTGCTCCCAGATGATTCCAGTTTGGTGGCGAACAATTTCAGTGAGTTTGAGCAGGCAATTTAAATATTCATTCATGGTTGTTTCCAAATAGACCCAACCACAAATTGAGCCCCGTGTAAAGGTGAACCACAGCTCATGCTGTGGTGCTGTAAGCTGGAGCAAAGAAAAGACAACCTCGTCTTCCAATCCTAACTAGTTGAATTCAACTAAGAAAAATTTATCATTAAACAAATTGAAAAGACTTACCCTGCAGGCAACATGCCAAAGGGGAAAATTATGAAACATAGGTGATCTCCTGGTGTGTGCAATGGCATTATCAGCATTCTCGGTAATGTTTCCAGCTTCCAATGTTCTACCCCTGGAAATTTGAGATTGATCCAAGATACCCGCCAAAAGATCCATGAAACTCTCCTCTCAGTCTGGAAGTTTCTTCCATGATAACCATTGTACAGAACTGCCTTCATCTAAGTCAGACTTGGAGTCATTAATGAAGTTACCTGTAAGGAAATCTTAAGAGACGTGAATGAATAACTTTAGAAATTGTTGAATGAACTGGGATCATTGTCCTCTGACTCCATGCCCAAAGTGTCGTCATCGTTCACACCAGCCTCGAGATTGAGAAACCAACGATGTGCATGAGGGATCTATGGGGGTAAGCAAAACTAGTGCCATGGGGTGTGAACAAGGAAGTTGGCATACTCGACTCATCCTGGCATGCTCAAGGTTCCCTTGTCTATAGATAAATAGTCAGTCTGAAGATCTTTGCAGTCATTCATGCGCTATGAACAAGGGCACGCAAGGCATTTCTACTATAGACTGCATGTGGATGCACCTTGGCACATCCATTGTGCATCCCAAACACATAGATGGGTATGCATTCAAGTTTCTATACATGTTTCTTTCGCATTGTTGTCAACTTATTTTCTTTCTTTCATATTTCTTCAATTGCACTATATCTATCTACTGACTATGAAAGGCTTTCAGCACTCACACAGGTGGATAATGGACAATGGAGGGGATGGCGATGGTTAGTGGAAGAGTGAGAAGGTGTGCAAAATCACCAGCATGCTTAGTGATCTCGCATGAGAAGTTGGAACGTCGGGTATCCGGCACACACACAGATACCCAATGTTCCAACTTCTCATGTGAGATCACTAAGCATGCTGGCAATTTTGCACACCTTCTCACTCTTCCACTAACCATCACCATCCTCTCCACCATCCAGGGTAAGTCCTCCCACCTCTTGGTAGTTGGTAGAATTATTAGTACAATGAATATAAACTTGAAAGGAACATTATCAATGAGTAAAAAGTAGCATGTAGTTCTTTGTGCAGTGTGCAAGCCACATGGAGATGGGCTTTGTATTCGCAGATGCATGCAATGCATCTTCAATGTGTGTGGCTTGTAGCTCATGTCATTTTACTACATTTATGACTTCATATAAAAATTGACATACTAATTATACATGTCCAACAGAGCATGAGGCACCAGATCTACTATCTGCTAGGGCGGGCAGGAGAGCAGAAATCATCACAAATGACTAGCTATAGGCTAACCACATAAACCTTCATTTACGGATGAGGACCGACTGTAGTATGGCTATTCACCATTTTCCTTGGCAGGACTTCATATCTTGTTTCTACTATTGGCGACATCAAGAACATGTGTCTAGGTCTAGGCAACCCCTTCAAATGCCATCATTGACGCCCTCATCGATCACAAGGTCCGTGATCCCAAGATATCAAGCACTTGTCATTTGAGGTTATAGAGAAGGATGGCAAACCAGCACTATATCTCAAACATAAAAGACTTTGCAAGTCTTCATACAATAAAGCCTCAACCCTTTTAGACTGCTGAAGGAATTAGCTCTATCTCTTACCACCCCCAGTAAGTCCCTATCTCTCTGTTAGTCAGTTTAATAATTAATGTGATGAATATCAGTCATGATACAGTGCCAAGTAGCAGGGTCAGAACCCAGTAAGCATTGGCAAGGAAGAAGGAGAAGAGCACGGTTCATTGAATATGTTCACAAATTTCATGCTGCTCACATTCATTCTGTTAGACAATACATAAAGTGATATATCAACCAGGATGTGAAATATTCATGTATGTATGATAACCTCACGTGAACCTTGCGCTGATCCAGATAATAGTCTTGTGTCCCATATGGTATTTGATATGCTGGATGTCATCCGAGGTTATGATGACCCTAGTTGTGTATTTTGCCACCCACTTGAAGTTCATGGCAGTGTGTAAGATAAGGTAAATTATCTCCTATCACATCATCATTCCAACTTAATTCCGCTTTAGAGGTTTGTGCGAGTATTATGTCCCAGCTTCATGTTTAATCATATTAATTCCTCACAATTCACAGTGCTTTGTATTTATACCATGATACAAAGTGCTGAATCACCCAACTCCCATAATGGCCCAGGGTGGCAGCAGGCGGCAGATGGCACATAACCAGGCACAGGCAGTGCCCTGCCCCCCAGCTAGGTGCAGAGTTGCACCACACAACCCCCCCGATTCTCCTTGTTCTGGAGAAGAATTCAACTTCACTGGTGTGGATGGATGGTCTAGTGATGATGACTGAATACAGCAGGATGAACATGCTCTACAACCTGTTAGTCCTGCTAGCATCAAGCCTGTGGCTGGCTCTGCTGCCTCCAGTAGGCCTGTCACACCCTCTGCCCAAGCCTCAGAGCATCCAGCCAGCTGAACAGCTTCTGACATTGATTTCTTCTTTAAACAAGGTTCCAAGGCTGAAGCGATATCTAGTTCTGAATGCAATGTGTGCAAGTACATAGTCTTTCATTTAGTACAAGTTTACAATGCGCTGATAATGAATCTCCTTCTTCAGAGACAAGGGAGTCTTAGGTCCCAGGACTGCTACCTTCTTGCTGTTTACCTCAAACAGTACATTACACAAACACCTCCTAAGCCAACACAAGGATCTCTATCTTCATAAATGCCAGGAGATGCAGTGGAAAACCGATGTGCTCAAGAGCAAAACTAGAACACAGTCCACATGTTGATGATACTCGGCCAGGAAAACAAAACAAAACACCTAAATGCATTCGTTCAGTACTACACAAGCTGGAGGAAGGGTGTGAGGTGTTAGAATGTCTATCCCAGATGCCAACGATGGTACATGATGGTCGCATGAAGGGTGCGAACGTGTTTACGATAGTCCGACTATGGTCGCGTGAGCCCAATATGTGCTTGCGATGATCGAACATTGAATGCGCGAGATAATGGGGATCGGTAATGATATAATAGACGTGGCGATGGATGAAGATGATGATGAAGGTGCTGGAGGGATGGATATGACAATATACAATACAATAGTGAGTTACGAATATGCACGATGAAGTTCGCAATCATTTCGCAAAACTTCGGACTAGTCGAGAGATGATCTTCGGGTTGGACTCTTAGATCTAGAGATGATAGGAGTCAAGACGAGTTCTCTTATTGCTACTAAGTGAATACTACAGGCTTTTATATGTTTTTATAACAAAAAATACCAAAAGGAAATAAGGTCATGAGACCATAAGATGCATATCAAAATGTATCAGAACAATAAAAGACCGCAACCAAGGAGGAAACATAAGGAAAATGAACTAAAATGAAACGGAACTGTCTTATTGTTGTAATTTTGGAACGTCAAAAAGAGCGTGTCATGACTTCTTAAGACGCCGTCATCCCTGCACGAATACATTCAAAACGGCGGCTGCAAGTGTGATAGCGTGCCTCAAGAGGGGTAAATAATTGTCGGAAGGGCGGTCCGAAGGGGTAGGAACATATGTGAATATGCTTGAAGTCATACAATAAGCTGCGATGTAGGTCGAGGCAGTCTGACATTGGTTGGAGTACAATCGGGGACGTGAAAACATGTTCAGATGATGGTTGGGTGACACGGTAAGTTGAGGGAGGTGCTGTCAAGTGTCCGATGTGTGCTGATCTGGAGCTTAGGCTAGCAGGTGACCATATCAGTGTGAAGTGCAATGTTCTCCATTTTCCCAGAAAGTGTTTCTACAGCATCTCCTAAACTTTATCATTGTGGATGATCAGGTGGGTAAAGTGCGCTTTCAATGCCTGCTATAAGCCTAACCTTCTTTGTAGTCTATATATGTCATTGAATGTCCAGAATTTTGACAGCTTCTCCTACTCTTACATGAGGATCTCCAAGACAAAAACATTATTGAACAAAGATTCGAGAGTTCATTATCAAGGCTTGGGATGCATATTTCAAAGTCCTGAAACAGGAACTGGCAGTATGTCATTTCAGTTGCCCTCTACATTTTCTGCTTCAACAATCACTCTAGAAATCACCAGGGAAAATATCGTTTACAGCAGATATTTGGTCAACCAAAGCTCGGTACCCAAACCTCGCTATCACAGGACATTGGATTCACAGAGATATGCCTACAAACAGCCTCCAGCTGTGTGCAGCACTACTTGCATTTCACCATCTTCGAGGAAGTCACAATGGGGCCTGCATTGCAAGGATCGTCCTCCATCTGTTGGATCGTGTTGGGGTCACTGTCAAGGCATGTAGAGATTTTATCTATTTTCCTTTTCTAATCTACACACAATTACACAGGGAGGCCATTGGACCCTCAATAACACCTCACCCAATATCACATTCCTCAAAGAATACAAGACCCTTGTGCGTGCTCATGATATTCCTTTCGGTCACAAAGACAATCATATATGATGCTTTCCACATGTTACCAATATATGTTCCACCCACACCATCAAGGCTTTTACCAACACTGCTCTGGTAGATGATTCAGGGGGATTTATCACATCTGCAGCTTACCCTCTGAGCGATCCTGATTCCCAGACCTACGAAGAAGCAGTTGCCTGCAACCCAATTGCACTGTGCCGAAGTACTGTATGCATGATACATGTCTTCAGTAAATGCTGTGACCATCTTGCAGACATAATATGGGACGGAAATGATAAAGGATGGTTCAAGGCACCTGAAGATCCTACCCAAACTATACAGGTCAAGGCATTCCAACTCATATGCAATATGAAGGTTCGATGGAATTTCCTCTATTACATGATCAACAGGTTTCATAAATTACGCCCAGTATGTCAACCTCATTCATTATTTATGATGTGTATACTTATTCATCATAAAAATTAGGCCATTGAGCATTCCATTTCTTCTCTTGTCAACAGAGAGCTTGCAAAACTTCAGATGACTTGTATGGAATGGAGTATACTCCAGGATTTTGAGATAATATTGAGTGTGCATCTTTAATGTCAATACTAATCAAAAGTTAATTATTTTACTTAGATTCCCCACCAAGTGCAACAAATCATGTCAAGGGAACACACTCCCATTTTATCAGGTGCAATCCCTGCCTTTGAGATGTTTATGACAGCATGGGAGCAGCTTGGACAAAAATCGGCATCAAGTGGGCAGCAAAGTATTACACAAAGATGGATGATACATGTGCCTATGTCATTGCCATGTGTGAGTTGAATTTTGTATTTATGTCATTTAATAACTGACACAACCAGTTCTCAATCCCTCAGTATGATTGTTGTGGATTCGAAAACACTGGGAGTCTTGCTACATTACAAAGGCCATCAAGATAATAAAGGATGTTGTATGTGTTTCCCTGTTAGTCTCAGCAGCCAGCAAAGTAATGTATTTGTAGGGATCTGCACAGGTTTGGCAACCCGTGCGGGTTACGGGTATGGGTACTCACGGGTATGGGTACGGGTCACTCTTAGGGTATCTGTGACCCGTGCCCAACCTGCCACTTATGGGTGGTGCAGGATGTTCGGCAGTTACAGCCTGTGGGCTGCTATGTATATATTTACTACATAAAGCAATGCTACTTATTATTATCTATGGTAAATAGAAGGGGCAGAGTGCCAGGTGAGGGGTGATGTTGAAACGACACTTATATATGTTCACAATATTGTGACATATTTGTGTAAGTAAACGATGATGTGTCGACACAAGACATGTGACTTCACCTGCGTGTGGCCTTCTACAATCACGACAACAACCAAGACGAAGACGACAGAGGCGAAGACGAAGCTGGAGAGGACGACGATGAGGATGACTACAACACATATTGTCATAGTCATCAAGTATGTTTTTTCTCTTCTTTTCTTGTTCTTATGAAGTAACTAAATTCTTATTTTGTATCTAGGTAGGTTTTTTTGTGTCGACATCTCAGTATGCCCGCCATACACCCGCCATGTCACAGCAACCGGCAACCCCCACCACCGCCGTGAGCCACTGCTCACGGGGTGGATGGGGTGGGAAGGGTGCAAGGGAGGGCAGGAGAGGGCGATGAGGAGGGAGAACAAGGGGAACAAGTGCACGGCGGGGGCCCAAATGACACGTCGTTTGGCCCCAGGTACGTTTTTTTCTTCCTTTCTTTGTTTTATCCGCTTACAATATGTTTTTTTTTGCTAAGATGTAAACTACTTGCCACTGCCCTCACCTGCTAATGACACCCACCGCCACGAGCCACTGCTCGCAGGGTGGTGGATCTCCTGCCCCCTACGACGATGACAACAACAACATCAACATCAACAGGGATAGGATGGCGAACAACGAACAATGGAGAGGAGGAGACCACGACAACGGCCACCACCGCCACAAGCAACTGCTTGCGGGGTAGGAACGGGGAGCAATAGGGGTGGGGACAATGAGGACGACAACGACGGGAATGAGAAGACAGTGAACAGTGAGGGAACAATGGGGACATGGACACCACCAACACCACCTGCATCTAGGCCCCCCGCATAACCTGCCATGCCAAAGGAGATGGGGAGGAGGGGAAATGACAAGCAATGAGGGGATAGGCCCAGGAGACAGTTGTCTCCTGGGCATTTTTGTTTTTTTTGTTTTGTTTTGTTTTCTCTGGCCCAGGGGACATGCATCTCCTGGGCCATTTCTTTTTTCTTTATTTCATTTCTCTGGGCCCACCCGTGATCCACCCCCACACCTACGAGCGCCTGCTCGTAGGGTGGTTTGATAATTGTAATTAAATATATAATTAAGATCCAACCTCTGACGAAACCCGTACCCGCCATGACCCGTCACTTGTGACCCACGGGTTGCAGGTATGGGTAGGTGCGGGTACGGGTACGGGTACGCTCAAAAGTACCTGCGGGTTACCCGTGCCATTGCCTATCAGTATTTGGTTGGCAGATGCATGAATATCATGCTCATCTTCACAATCAGCCTCAACTTCTTGATACAGCAGCTCCACAATGCAAGGAGAGAACCTGGCATGATTTAGCCAACCAATATGGACTCAATGATATGATGAATGTTTCACATGCTCAGTCAGCCAAAGGATTTGAAGAAGGGTTTGAGTCATATGCTGATGGGCCTCTCGCACCGCCTGACACAGATCTTGTAGTGTTTTGGGGGGGTAAGTCCATCACTGTTTCTATGCTTCATACACCAGCATTGTTTTTTATTCCAGATGAGTGAAAAAATTCATCCAACATTGTTTGCCATTGCATTGGATTATCTACCAATTCAAGCTTTAGCTGTTCCTTGCAAGCATGTTTTTTCATCCAGTGCCAAAATGGATATGAAGAGGCATAATCAAATACATCCAGTTTTAATGGAAGCACTCCAAATGTTGAAGTTTTCCCTTAAGTAGCAAAGGCTAGACTTTATGGAGGAATGGGCCATCACAGAAGATGAACTGGTAGATGATGTGGATGATGCAGCAGATCTTTTAGAACATCTTACTTCAGGGATTGATGGGAACAATATTCACGAGGTAATACATGCACTTGGACAGGACAATGATGATTGATACCTTACCAAATTTTCTGGTATTTACTATCTATAATACCCAAATACATTCCTCTCAATCCCTGGTGCATATTCACAAAAGTGTTCCAGTTGGCTGTTATTTGTCAGCTATAACCAGTTCAAACCACTGGCTAAGCTGAGCCGAGCTGGATGTGATCGACTTTCTAGCCATCACAAACTGTAGTTGGCAAAAGCCATGGCTTTGTTGAACCAGCTCAAGGCTAGCCAAGCCGTGGCAACACTATTAACAATCGGTTGTAATATGTTCATTAACTCTTAGCCATACAGGTTGCCAGACCTCAGCCACAGTGGCTGTGCAACAACTTGGCCAGAAAGGGGTTACCATGGCTGGAAATGGGTTCTGAAAACATCGGCCAATGTGGCTGTGCAATTACTTAGTTGCTACTGCAGTTTTAACAATCAGTTGTAATATATTCATTAACTCTTAGCCATAGAGGTTGCCAGACCTCAGCCACAGTGGCTGTGCAACAGCTCAGCAGGAAAGGGGTTCCAAACAGCATGGCCAGAAATGGGTTCTGAAAACATCAGCTGATGTGGCTGTGCAATTAGTTAGCTGCTACTGCAGTTTAAACAATCAGTTGTGATATGTTTACTAACTTTTAGCCATTGAAGTTGCCAGACCTTAGCTGTGGTGGCTGTACAACAACCCAGCCAGAAATGGGCTGCAAACACATTGGCTGCAAATGAGTTCTGACAAAATCATCCAATGGGTCCTCAGCCTAGTTGTCTGTATCTACTTGTTATATATTTTAAGTGTGCCCAGCTGAACTGTGGTCATTGAGTTGTATATTTGTTTTATGTTCCTCAGCCTAGTTATTTGCATTGACCTTTCAAATATTCTGAGTCAGCCTGGCTGACCCATGTCCATCAGGTTGTATAATTGCTTGAAGATCCCTGGCCTAGTTGTCTGTATTGACTTGTGAAATATTTTTAGTATGGCTGGCCGAACCATGCACATCAAGTGGTATATTTGTTTGATGGTGCTCAGCCTAGTCATCTGCATTTACTTTCCCAAGATTCTGAGTTAGCCTGGCTAAACCATGTCTATCAGGTTGTATAATTACTTGAAGATCCTTGGCCTAGTTGTCTGTCCCGACTTGTCAAATATTTTCATTGTGGCCAGCTGAACCGTGCATATCAAGTGGTATATTTGTTTGATGGTGCTTGGCCTAGTCATCTGCATCAATTTGCCCAATACTTTTAGTTTGCCCGGCCGAACAGTTTCCATTGAATTGTACACCAGAACCTATATGTCTGGTCAATCCATTGATGATGGGTTATATTTGTATATAGACTGATCATCTGGAGCCATAATAGATGGGTCAAAAGCCACATTGGATCATTGTCCACTATGGATTAAAGTCACTACTATGTGTGTCACAATGTGAGGTAACATAAGATAATGTACCTGTATCTATTATTTCACTCTGTATGCATTAACATACATTAGGATACAGCTAATGTTAGATAATGTTAGATAATATATGGGTTCTTTACTGGGTATAACCGACCACAAACACCGCAACCCAGCCAAAGATGCACCCAAACAGGAGTTTTGTTTATCACTGGAAGGGGTTAGACAACACACGCAAACAACTTACGCGTCCTCCAGGAAACGCGTCCTTAAACGCGTTCTGCCCCCTTATATCCTCGTCTCCACCATGGTCGCAACAACAACCGAACAAGTAAGTTCTTTGGTCAATATCAAAGCATTCAATCCAACATCAAAAACAGATAACCGCCCTATCAGGCACGACTGTCAGTGAGTTTATTCCAGCCATTCCGCCACCTAAACGATTGACTTTGAATTTCAGTCGTACACCCCCTGGTTCTGCTATCGGTGACGGACCACCACGCACGATCAGTCGCCCGCAACTCGAACAAGCGTGTCATTGGTGTGCTGCTGGGGCAGGACAACGGCAAGACTGTAAATGTGGCGAACTCATTTGGAATCCCGTTCGAGGAAGATGAGAAAGACAGCAAGACATGGTTTTTGGACCATAATTATATCGATGGGATGTATGATATGTTTCGGAAGGTTAATGGTGTGTTACCGTTTACGATTCTGTTTCCTGTTTGTTTCGGTACTGATCTAGAGTTTAGCCCGGGAACGAATGATTGGGTGGTACCATACGGGACCGAAGTTGAGGGCGTCAGATCAGGAGATAAACGAATTGTTCAAGCGTTTTGTGGCACGGCCTGTTATGGTCATCGTGGACGTGCGGCCGAATACTGTTGGCATCCCCACCGATGCGTACTTTGCGGTCGAAGAAATCAAAGACGTAGGTCTCGTTCATTCTGGTTGATCATATAATATATTTATATACTTTTTAGGACGGTACAGAAACACGAAAGACATTCCTCCACGTCCCTTCCGCCATCGAAGCGGAAGAAGCAGAAGAGATAGGTGTTGAGCACCTACTGCGGGACATCAAAGATTCCACAACGACCACCCTTGCCACACGAGTAAGCGAGCAGCTTGCCTCCCTCCGCGGTCTAGCGTCGAGGCTAGGGGACATTCAAAAGTACTTGGGGGACGTCGCGGCGGGGACGATGCCCGTGAACCATCAGATCGTGTATCACCTACAGGACGCGTTGAACGTACTCCCTGACCTATCGGATCCAGACACGACGCAGAGCTTTGTGACTAGCACAAATGATCAACTGTTGGTTGTGTATCTGAGCAGCTTGCTTCGTGCGGTGATTGCACTCCATGGGCTAGTGGATAATAAGGCGACGATTGGGCGGGCTGAGATGGAAGAGACGGGGGAGAAG
>QFEU01002082.1:0-11165 GCA_003316345.1 Tricholoma terreum
AAGTATGGACTGAATTTCAGAATTGGGCACCCCTATTAATATCTGAATGCATGAATGTATCTCTCGTTTCTTGGTCCACAACTGCTGCTAGTGATACCAATGGCGCAGCTCGGAGCCGTCGAGCCCCTGTTGTAGTAGGTATTCTGTTCCCATGTTCCTGACTTAGATACGTACCGATTAGCCGACTCCAAAAAAGTGTTGTGGACTCGACGTGGACGCCAATAGAGGTGTGAAGGAAGGAGTGGTGATGTTGATTGGGGAGCTTGCTCCCCACTATCTGGGCGTCCGAAATTCCTATCCACCCCGTGATGCTCCTGATCACGTGATACGCAAGGTGCGAAACGCTTGCAGCTGCGCAATCAGGCTCCTAAAACCATTCGCTCAAAATGTGACGAAAGCATGTCTGACTCTATTTGTGTATATGTACAACCTCATCTCAGTAGATCAGATAACAGTAGTACTCTTTGTAGGGGAACAAGCCGGCCCCTATAATATAGGAGTACCTACTATAGGAGTATCTAAGCTGTATATAAGTCCATCCCATAGGGAATATAGACTTGTCTCTCTTGTTCTCACCCTCTCGGTACATTACTCGTCTACAGGTTATGGGCCCTGGCTCATCCGAAGAACTCGCCTAAACTATATCTCGAATACAAATCTCGTCGGATCAACTAATCCATTATTCGGATAGTCTCTCTGACAGAATACGTAACTCCTATCGTCGAAGATGGAACAAGACATTCAAGACCAAAATGAAATATACGACGAAAATGATTTATTCAAAACAACGATTGACAAGGTCAAAGCTGGAGCCCCATCAATTACAAAATTGACCGAACCCCTAAGCGAAAATAACTGGATTGCCTGGCGCGAACGCATGAAGCGCGTACTAAGATACTGCCATGTGGAAGAATACATCAAGGGAACCATCTATCGACCGGTAGATGACGAAGACGTCGAAAACGCCGAAAATTGGGACTACAACGATAATTACGCCCAAATGATGATAGTGAACAACATAACATCCACGGAAATGGTCCACATAGGACAGTGCGGAAACGCGAAGGCCATGTGGGACAGCTTAGAAGCTGTTCACGAATCGAAGGGGCACCAGACAATAGTATCTGTAATTTGGAACTTATTTCATATGCAAAAATCCTAGGAGAACTACAATTCCTTGCGAACGCGACAAGACCAGACATACTGTTTGCCGTCAACAGACTTGCGGCATATACAGCAAATCCAAGCTTACAACACGTAGGAGCATTAAAACGGATACTAAAATATTTAGCAGGTACACGAAGTCACGGAATCACTTACTCAAGAATTCAGTCGTCAGGAAATCTATTCCACGGATATGCCGACGCCGCATACGCCAACGTCGATGACTGCAAATCGACATCAGGATATGTCTACATTATGGCAGGAGGCGCGATAACTTGGAGGTCGAAGAAACAAACCACAGTCGCCTTATCATCTACCGAAGCTGAGTATATTGCTCTTTCAGAGGCCGGACGCGAAGCGTGCTGGTTGAGAAACCTTTTCGAAGAATTAGGATTTCCCCAATTAGCACCGACGCTCCTAAAAGGGGACAACGATGGATCGATCGCAATGGCACGCAACCCGCAATTCCATAAGCGGGCTAAACACATCAAAATAAGATGGCACTGGGTACGAGACCTAATGCAGAACGACATCTTAGATATCGAGAGTTGCCGAGATCCAGAGCAAACAGCCGATGTATTGACAAAAGGATTACCTCGACCGAAACATATCAAACATATCACGGAAATGGGACTGGCACCGACTTGAAGGGGAGTGTAGGGGAACAAGCCGGCCCCTATAATATAGGAGTACCTACTATAGGAGTATCTAAGCTGTATATAAGTCCATCCCATAGGGAATATAGACTTGTCTCTCTTGTTCTCACCCTCTCGGTACATTACTCGTCTACACTCTTTCTATATCCCCATCTCCATAGTCCTGCTCTGATCTGCTCTGCTGCCAATTTGTGAGTTGTATCTATATAATTATATAGCACTTCTGTTTCAACATCCAGTTCAGCTTAGTAATGCAGGATAAAGGCAAACAAAGACAAATACAGTATACTCAGCCTTCTCAACAAGATCTTGGTGGATCTCTACCAAATCTTGGTAAGCCTTAACTCAGTACATCACAACACCTTCTTCAAGATGTAAATAATCAATATATATCCTCAAGCTGCTCCTCCTCAGCCTATTGGTGCTGGCTCATCATGATTTCTTCTGACTGCTCCAAATACACCAAGAACCTTTACTCAAATAATTTTGAATACTCCTTCTAATCAAAGTAAGTTATGTCAAGTGTGAATCCACATCTCTCTATTATCTCTTTCAGCACCTCAAACTCCCAAGTCAAATAGTCATACATCTGTAAGTAACACACCTCGCACACCTGCAACTCGTGAACTACATGCAAAGCGTACATGATTGACCACTGTATCTGGGTCTCCTCCTGCTCAAGGTTCTTTGCAACCATTACATGCAGGTGTAGATGACAATGAGATGGAAAATATGCAGCCATCTGGTGCTGCTAGGTTATTTCGGGATGAGATTTTGCAGGCTGCTGCTACTGGGCAAACTGCTGCTGCTGGGCAAACTGCTGCTGCTGGGCAAACTACTACTGCTGCTGAGCAGAGTACAACAGCTACAGGCCAATTAGGCAATCCTGCTGCCAGTACTACTGTGACTGGTCAAAGTCATGAGATGGATGTTGATGTTCCTTCAATTGCTGCATTTCAGAATCAGCCCCCAGCTCATATAGTTGCAACTGTTTGTCATGGAGGAGGCCGATCTGTCAGAGGATCTACTGCTCATGAGGTACATCCTGCCAATCCACATTTACTTTGGTGTACCAAATTCTGGCACTGAATACACAGAGACCATTTTGGAGACCAGAGAACATGTACTGCATGTCGAGAAAAGGAACGAATTTGGAATGCAAGAAGTCGTCAGATTTGAAATGAAATACAAAATCAGATGCAGCTGGATGATCAAATGCCACAACCAGCACTGCAGCCACCACCACCACCACCTTCACCTCCTCAGAGACCATCATCACCACCACCACCACCTCCTCAGAGACCACTATCACCACCACCACAGCAACCACCTCAGCACAGATTAGCACAAAGTGCTAATCCTGAAAACCCAGAATTGCTTTGGCGTACAAAACAACCTCACTATGTACATCAATCTGTGTTTGGTGAATTTCTGACATGTCAGCGATGCAGAGAGGCTGCCAGAGCTTGGCGACATCGACATAATGCAATGCAACACAATCCTGTAATAAATCAGAATCCAATTCCTCAACCTAATGAACACAATCAGCCTGAATTCAATCAGCCCCAACCAGTACCAGAAGATCCTCCTTCAAACTTGGCTGTAACAGAGGAAGAAAAGAAAATGTTGGATGAGGTCAGAAAGAAATTGATGGAGATAAAACTAGAAGTGTGTTCATTGTGCCATGAAGCATGGTTTGATCTCAATGTGGTTAATGGTATCTGTTCCAAGTGCAAGCCTACTGCCAAAAATCCTACAAAATATCAGCCTACCAACAACATGTGTCCTGGACCTGGACCCTCTCCTGATGATGACTTGCCTACATTGACTCAGATGGAGGAAATGCTCATTGCACCTGTTCATGCTTTAGTTCAATTATGGCAAGTAAGAGGTGGACAATTCAAGTATACTGGGCATACCTGCAATTTTCCAAGGGAGAATGCAGTCTTTCATACAAAAGTGCCTTTGCTTCCAACAGAATGTGATATCATTATCATGAGAAGGAGAGGTGTAAATGATGTTACAAATGAGGAGATATTTGAGGATTTCAGAGTAAGAAGAGATGCAGTGGAGAAATGGCTGAGATATTTGGAAGTTCACCACCCAACTTTCCAAAGCAGACAGGTTGATATTGACTATGCTCGACTAGCTGACTTACCAGAGAATGGTTTAGTTCATAACCAATGCCGAACTATCAATGTTGAAGATATGGAAATTACAGCTGATGCAGGACCTCCTGAAGCAGAAGATGGAGATCCACAGGCTCAAGGTGAAAGGCTATATACAAGAGGGTTTGTACCAAATCTTCAAAATGGTCTGACAGAGCTTCAGCAACTTTAACAAGCTGCTGCCAATGAAGTTGGTCCATATGTCTTAACTATGCCTAAAATTCATGGAACACCCATCTCTGAGCACTCAGGTCACCACATTGCTATTGATGCCTTTTCCACACTCTTTCCTTCAGGTAAAGCAGACTTTAATGCTCAGAGGAACATCAAAGTAACAATGGATGAATGGGCTGGTCATATGCTACGGCTAGAAGGAGAACGGTTTTCTCAGCATCCACACTTTCAGTATTGGGTATTGAATACAATAATGTGTCATGCTGCCAAGAAAGCATCAAGTTGGTATGTCAATACACATCATGATGACCGACAGCTTACAGTGGAAGATATCCGGGATATGGTCAATCAAGGTGATGCAAATGGCCTTGCTAATCGTGTGTCACATGCTGGAGAGAAACTACCAGGTTCTAAGCCATTCTGGCAAAAGGCACAAAAAGATATCATATCTATGATTAGATCTCCTGAATGTGGCACACCACATGTATTTTTCACTGCATCATCAGCTGATATCCAATGGCCTGACATGCATCAGCATATGCCACACTATGCTGAAGATCAACTTGAGGATGCTACTTCATATAGAACTAGAATGAAAGATCTTAATGAAAACCCTGCTATTGCCTCTTATTATTTCCAAAAACATTGGCAGGTGTTTTTTGATTATTATCTTGTTAAAAAGTTCAAGATCAAGGATTATTGGTGGAGATATGAATGGCATCATAGAGGAAGTAGCCATATTCATGGCTTTTTTTGGATGTCTGATGCTCCATCAGTAGAAAACTTGAATACATCTGATCTGGTTTCTCTTCAGACTTTTATCAATTTTTGGGATCAACATATATCTACTTGGCATCCTGATAAGGCTTGTCCAGCAGCTGCAATACATCCTTCTGCCAGGCTGTTTTCTTCTTTGGAAGATACAAAACAGGAATTAGCAGAAATGCTAAACCGTCTGCAACGCCATACATACTGTAAACCAGGATATTGTGAGCGCAAGAAGAAGGATTCAGATGAGAAATACTGTCGCTTCGGCTTTCCTAAACAGTGCAGAGAAAACTCTGTTTATGAGAAAGAACCTAGCAAAGCATATGCAGATTTGCTTACCTGCCGCAATGATGAGATATTGAACTCATACAATGCTGGATTTATCCTTGGTTGGAGAGCAAATATAGATTTTCGACCAGTTGTTAACAAAGAGGCTGTAATTGCTTATGTGGCAAAATATGCCAGTGAAGGAGAAACATCTTCCTCTTCTTATGAGAAAACACTGCAATCAGTGATTACTCATTTACAAGATAGTGATGCAGCAGGCATAGCATATCAAACATTGCTATCTTCATTTGTTGCAGAGCGTGACATATCTGGTCAAGAAGCTTGTCACATACTCTTGGGTTGCAAATTAGTTGTATGCTCTCAGATGTATTGATCTCTTTGTGTAGCTCCAGATAGTGTTGCAGAAGAAGTGGATTTTGTACAATCTACTACACACCGTGTTGGGTTCTTTGAAAAGTACAAATCTAGACTTCAAATTGCAAAAACAGCAGTTGAAAGAGAAGAGCTTAATCAGGTTTCTCTGCTAAACTTTGCTACCTTTTATGATCCTAGCAAATCTGCAAATAAAAGCTTTACAAAAAGAGGTCAAAGACATGCTTTGCCATATGTTGTCCAAGTTTGGCCTCGCTATAGACCAGATCCTGATGATGCAGAGACTTATGAGAAGTACTGCTATGCCAAAATGATTCTCCACCATCCTTTTGAAAATCCTGAGAATCTATTGGAAGGTTATGATTCCTGGACCAATGTGTATAGACAGACCTGTTTGAACAATCCTGACCATGATCATCCTGATGACACACTGCCTAAACCAAATGAGGACAACTTACAAGACAATGAGTCAGATGGTGAAAGCATACCAGAGGTTTCTGAGGATATATATCAAGCACAGTGGGCAGCTGAAGCTGGACGGCATCCTGGCCAGAATATAAACTTTACACTAGATAATCTTGGATTGCATGACATGGATAAAGACTATGACTGGATAGCCAATTCATCCAATAATCTAGCAACATTAACATTAGTTTCTAAATGGCTATCTGATCAGGTCAAAGAGTCACCTAATGATGTTCAAGCACTTCCAAATGTCCACTACTTACAATTGAAAGGAGAGCAGAGAAAAGTATTTCTCCAAGTAATGGCATACTTCAAAAAGATTAGATCTGATGAAACTCCAAAGCCACCTCCCATTCGTATCAACATTGATAGAACAGCAGGTACTGGAAAGTCATTTCTAATCTGGGCAATTACACATGGACTTCGGGATATGTACTCAAATGACATGGTTGATAAAGATCCTGTTATTTGGCTTGCACCTACAGGTGTTGCAGCATTTGGCATTCGAGGATAGACAATAAATTTTGGAATGACAATCCCAGTCAAACAAGGTGCTGATTTCAAGCAGCTTAGTAGCAATACTTTACAGTGCCATCAAACACGATGGAGTAATGCCAAACTTCTTGTTCTGGATGAAAAATCAATGATAGGCAGAGTTCAATTGGGTAGATCTGACCGACGTCTCCGCCAAGCTTTTCCACAACATGCTAATGAAACACTGGATGGTCTTCCAGCACTATTTTTTGGAGATTTTGCACAACTTCCTCCTATAGAAGACACACCTCTATTCTCACACAAGGATTATGCAGGAACAGATCATGCATTTTTGCTACAACAAGGGAAAACTGTTTACAACTCTCTGAAAAAATCTGTAAATCTTACTCAGATATTTCGCCAACAAGGAGATGATCCAGATCAAGTAAAGTTGCACCAGGCTTTACTTAGGCTTAGAACCTATGCTACAATTGAAGATGACTATCAGCTATTTCAGAGGCACATGTGGAATAATCTGTCAGTAGAGAAGCGTGATGGATTCAAAGATGCACTGCATTTGTTGCCAACAAAAGTTGCTGTAGCAGATTATAACAAACTCCACTTGGCCAAGACAGCTCAACCAGTACTTCAATGTATGGCTAAGCATAATTGTAGTTCTGCTAAGAAGGCATCAGTTGATGATGCTGATGGTTTAGAGCCAATGATCTTACTTGCAGAAGGTGCAAAAATGATGATTACTAGAAATCTATGGACTTCTAAAGGCAAGTAATTTTCATAGCATATCCTTGAATTACTCAGCTAACTCAGTAATTAGGGTTGGTTAATGGATGTCAAGGAATTATCAAAAAGATTTGGTTTAGTCCTGGAGCTGACCCACAGAAGTCTTTGCCTTTTGTAGTATTTGTGGAGTGTAGTGGATGTACAGGTAGCTCACATCATTTGTACAATATATTCATTGCTCTTATCATTCATGTATACAGGTCCTCAAACACCTGGATGGGATGGGATTGATCCTTATTGGGTTCCAATTACACCAATAACTGCTTCTTGGGAGGACAGACTGGGACAATCTCTTTCACGAACTCAAATTTCACTAACACTAGCTTGGGCAATTACCATCCACAAAAGCCAAGGCCTTACTCTATCCAAGGTTGTTATTGATCTTGGTGAAAAAGACTTTTCTCCAGGTCTATCTTTTGTAGCTATCTCCTGTGTTAAAGACTTCAAGGGACTAGCATTCCGTACACACTTTCCTTGGAGCCGTCTTCAACAATCTGAGGAAATACCAACAGCCAAGTTACTAAGGGAGGATAATGAGCGCCGTGCTAATTTATCATTTGAACTAGACACTTATGGAGTTAACTTAGATGAATATGTATTTACTGATTAAACTAATGCCAATGCTCAATGATATTATCAAATAGTATAGCACTCACACAGCACTCACACAGTGAGTGCTGTGTTATAATCTTAAGCTTATCAGCTACTTCAAGTAGGATTAAACATTGTGTAAAGTACTGGGATAAAGCAAGTGCCCCACCTGCAGAGTATCTGGGCCACATGTGGCCCAGATACGTAGATACATGTTGATGGTAGTATGTAATAGGGGAGCTCAAAGTTGAGCTGCCATTTTGGCAGTTTTGACATTTTGCAACTGCAGCTTCTCACGGGTCTCTGTCACTGTGGTGACATCCAAATCAGGAGCGTGATATTTGTCAATGTCACTTCGGCATAAACCGAATGGTCCGAAACTCGCTCAATGCTTCGGGTGATGTCGGATGATATCAAATTTGTTGTTGTCATCATTGTGCACAATGACAAGCAAGCTTTGAGCAAGCTTTCTGCTATAAACTTCATGACTCTCTTGTTATTTTTATTATTTATCTCATTATACAGTCACAATATTATCTTTCAACCTGTGTCAAAAGCCTCAACATTGCCTCAACAAGTCCCTGACACTGTCATGCACAGCAAGGACCCTCAGAGTTGTGCAAGTATCCATTGCTGGTAGTCATGACAAATTTGTGATGAATAGTTACTCAATTGTTACACGGGATCCATGGGAAGCTGCAGCTGTGAAATATCAAAAACTGTCAAAACAGCAGCTCAACTTTGAGCTCTCCTAATTGCACATTAGGTGTCAGAGCAGGGCTCAAAAAATCAATGAAAATGGAAAGGGAAAACATTAGTGGAAATGATTATTTTTGCAAAAGTGATGGGTGTGCCCATTTTGCAAAAATGATCATTTTTTGGTTCATTCTTGGTCCTTTCTTGAAAAGTGAGATCGAAAATGAAACAAAAAATAAACAAAAAATGGCCAAAAAATGGCTACTGTGACTAATCTATTCCTCAGACTCGGACATCACACAAACAGAGTACAAAACGGAGGTTAGTCAACTGAGGGAGCTGGAATAAAAACCAAAATTTCATAGTATGAAATAAGATGAAAACAGTAGATCGAGCCTCGGCCACTGGTCTCAATCATCAGATTTTTTGAAGGTTTGTGCTGCTATACAGAAATGGGGTTCGCTGATACTCTAGCACCACTGGTCCAGACTCTCCGCACAAAATTTCATATCAAAAACATCCAACTTGTCTGAATTCTCATCATACCACAGGATGTGCTGTGACCTTGTGAGCATTATTAAGTATCAACATCATTCACTCAACTTGGTTACTCACCAGCTAGCATCCTTGTAATCGCAAATGGTCTCCACATAATCTCTCCCCCAAGACTTCAACTTTTCATATAACTCCACAAGAAAGACATTGTGGCTGACAATGACAACATGGGGAATTCTACCAGGCAGCTCAGCAGGTGTGGTTGTTGTTTTCTTATCAGAGAAGAATTCCAGAGCTTCGGATAGGTTGACACCATGGTCATTGAGAATGCAGCAAATGATGTTTTCCGCACACAAGGCTACCTTATTTAGGCTTTCCCCACTGTCAGCGGGACTGTGAAACCGATTTATAGGCCCAGTGTGTAACAATGGCTCTTATTTACATGTATTTATCACACACACGATAACTGACAGATGGGACAACAACACATCATCATCATCGACCACCATCCCACACGACTTGTAGTACTATGCTTTCTCTTATGTGATTAATCCATATCTTGGGCTCGTTATCTCTCAGTCTCCTTAGCTCTCTCTCGCCTAGTGATTTCTCGTGCGAGCACTGCACGAGGTTACACAGTGCTATGGATTGATCTTCCAGTCAACTCCTCCCAGGCAGCCCGACGGTTATCTTGGCGTGTCAGTTGAGGGATCTTACGTCCAAACCTGCGCTCCACCAAGCCAGAATGGATAACGACCTCTGGATGTCCTTTATTGTGATCTGACAAAATTTTGGCAGTGTCGTGTGCACATTGGAGGGGGGAAGATAGGAGGAGGTCAATGTGCGTGTCCCCCCAATTCTGTCCCAGTGATTCTGCTTGGAGCTTTCCGGTTTCAGTCAATGGATCTGGGGCATTATCTTCCGAATGCCAGTGGTCACGGACGTTGCCATCACACTTAGGACAGTCCAAGGCAGAGGATATTTTAATCCGGCATACACCATGAAAATGGTGTTCATACCTGAGCATGTCGTATCAGAGAAATAACAATGCACCATCGTTGTTGCGTTTCGACAATGCTGGTTGAGGCAGCACTGGCATTGAACTCCGCAGAAGGTTCTTGGATGGGATTGGATATGGCACCCTGCCTGGAGACTCTAGGTAAGCCTGAGACATAAAAAGTGTCCGTTAGACCGCCACGGTCTCACATAAATGTCTAAGTCAATCTAACCCTATTTCCAGCGTAGATTACGAATTAAGGGAGACGAGAGGCTCGTTCGACCATGTCAATATTTCTGTCGGGAGTGAACTCAGCAGAGGGATTTAATCGAGAGGTAAGGACTGGGCCATCTATCATTTAGGTATAATTTTATCCAACCCTATCTCCATCGTTTATCCAAAGAGACACATTTTTCTTCACACAATGAACAGAATAAAGGCCCGGTTTTACGGTTATGTATGTACTATTTGATCCCTATAAAGGACTTTCCTCTTGCACCTCACCCATACACCACTTGAAACTTCAGGACGGTGTTGTCTCGTTAGACTCGAGGGCTACAGCAGGAATTACATTCAGAATGATTACACATTCATACGAAATTGGATGATGCCACCTGTCAAAAGAAACCCCTGCTTGGATTGACCAACAGAAACATCGAGTCACGGATGTAGCGATTGAACGAACAAATGCAACCCTCTTGTCTCGTTAGATGGGCAATCTATAACGAATTAAGTTCCGATTGGCCATTCATGTGAAACGTCGGGTACTTACGTTTCAGGAATAGAACCCTTCCAAGTTGTCTCCTGCGACCAGAATCTCGAGTGTCTCTCACGTTCTCGTGGAGTCTCGTGTTGTTCGTGACCGTGGGAGAGCAACGTGTCCAAGTTTTATGTTGCAACTTACAACTGTCCAGTGTCCTCCAAGTCACTAGCAAATGCGCATCCTCGCGCTTTCGTCGCTGCTAACTATCGTTGGCACTGTCTATGCCGACCCAGGTAGCCTCTATCCGCCAGGTCTGCTACCCTTGATCAACCGCGCCAATGCCCTGCTTTCCA
>QFEU01002084.1:0-19028 GCA_003316345.1 Tricholoma terreum
TTTCTGGATGGATTTGGATGACCCAGGAACTGATATAATCCGAAATTGTCACAGCATGCTACTAATGTACGTATCTAAGACCGTGGTTCGGTCTTAGACCGGTTATAACCAGTTTTTCGTTGGTTATGATGTTTTTACACATCACACATACTGTAACTGTGACCATACTATAACTGGACATAACCGGACTGATAGTCCGGTTACATCGGTCACAGTCCGGTCCGGTTTCGGTCTTTTTTGCGGTTACAATGACCGGACCTTTAAACACTAGTAATGGTGCGCTTCTCAGACCTCGAGGTCCGAGACTCCCATAGCTGCGAGGTGTCTGATGACTTCCTCGACGGTAGTGTTGTCAGAGATGTTCAACATAGGTAGTCGACGGTGGGTTCCTGCCTCAGGGAGTCCAAGTCTCTTGCGCGTCTGGTGGTACAGGCCAGGCAGGGTAAAGACCTCCATCAATCTGATGTCAAGGCCAAACTTTTGCCTCTGGGTAAGCCCAGAGGGAACTTGTTGACGTGTCAGGAGTTGTCCCCTGATGTGAGGAAGAGAGACCCGGTCGTGGTCCATCATGTTACCAGGCGAGAACTGCCACTGGTACAGGTGTTGGTGCATGAATTGTGCCCAATGTTCGGGGGAGTCGGTGAGGCCTGGTTGTTCCAGGCAATGGGGATCCTTGAGTCGGCGTATCCCATGAGCCGACTGCTGTTCCTCGGGAAGCCAGCTGGGAAGTCTCCAGCTGGCGAGAACGTGGTTCATCAGTGGGCTTCTAGCCCCTGGTGCGGTTTTGTTGACGTAGCGCACGTACTCACGCACTTGTTGCAACATTGGGTAATTGCCGGTGGTGTGCGCCAACTGAGCCCAAGCATCAAATTCCTCAGTGTTCTGAGGAATGGCAGAGGGGATAGTCCCTGGCGGCTGTGGCACAGGGGTCCAGTTCGCCGTCTTGGGCGGTCCTGGTACTGACGCCTGGTACATCGGTGGGAAAGGTTTGGGGAGAGGCGGGTATGCCTCTTTCATGTCAACATCCCTGCCCAAAGGAACAGGGTGAGGAGCAGGAGGTGGAGCTACAGGCCAGGTGGCTGCAGGAGCGGGGTTGTAAGGTGCTGGCTGGGCAGCCGCACTGGCGTAGTTGTTCCTCTGAGGCCTCTCAGGGGAATGAGAAGATTTGCGTGTCCGTGCCTTCTTGTAGTGACGACCCTTGTCTTGGTCGTCTAGCTGGTATTGCAGGTGCTGTAACTGGCCCCTGAGCCTCTGGATGTCGTCCTCATACTCATTGTAGCGATGATTAGCTCTGGAGATTTCTCCAGCAGCAATGTCCAGGTCTCAACGCAAAGGAGCATCAAGATACTCGGTATCCCTGTCAAAAGTGTGGTTGTACACGTGCAGGGCGTATTCCTTGCAGACCTTGCAAGGGATCCTGTGGATCAGGTTCCCTTGCCCATCTATTCCCCAAGACTCTGCAGTGCTGGCACTGGTGCCCACACCATCTTGTCTTTGGTGAGATTCACAAGCCATGCTATGGTTGGCACGACTCCGCTCTTCCAGTTCACCAGGGGATGGCGAATGCCGCATACTGCGGTCTTCAGTTTCTTCCTCGCTCAAGCTGGGTGGCTCAGGCCTTCTCCTCTCCTCCTTCCTCCTTCGAGACCGAGCCGGGGGCTTGGCCTTGTGTCTATGTCGAGTTTCTTGATTGAAGTCGTCCCCCATGGGGTCATCGTCATCTTGCTGGGTCGCCATGGTTTGATACCAAGCGATGAAAGAGAAAAAAAATAATTTTGAACTCTGTTGTCTCAAACGTTTTGCGGCAGAGTCTGAATTCACATCACATGTCTGACGTGAAGGCAGAAGCTTCTAAGTCAGAAGTTTCTACCTTTGGCAACACGCAGTACCCGCTGCACGTCTAGGCAGATCCTGCCAATCCCTGGCACCCATGAGGGCCAGGTAGGCGTCCATAGCTGCAAGCTCATTGCAGCTGGACATGGGTTCCAAAGTGGTGTCGCCCAGACTCCACTTGACTTCGAACTCAATATTACGGCCCTTCCATCTATGGGCCATGATTTCCTCAACGAACCATTTGGCATCATCTGGGGTGCCGAAGTCATATGGGTCGGGATAACGTCTGTTGGGAAACAGAGCATCGTCGTTGGCGTGGTGAGGCCTTAGCAGGCTCACATGGAAATGCTGGTGCAATCACCATCGTTTCAGTTCGGCTGGGAGCTCCAATTCGTAATTGGAGCTTTCTGGGCATGCACATAGGACCTTGTAAGGCCCTACGTACTTGGGCAGTAGCTTGCTGGCACGGCCTTTGGGCATTGCCAGGTTCTTTGTAGACAGGTAGACCAGTTCTCCCTGTCTAATGTCTGGCTCCCCACGCCGATGCTTATTGGCATGGTGACATTGAAACACCCTCTCAGTGATGATACTGTCATGCGCAATTGCCATATTGTGCAGCGCATTCATCGCAAATGTACGCACTCCTAGTGGGATGCGCTGGCTGGCTGGCAATTCATGCATTATTCGAGGCATGAATCTATAGTTAATCTCGAACGGGGCCATCCCCGTTGCCCTATTAATGGTGGAGTTAATGGTGAACTCCACCAGTGTGAGGCACTTCACCCAATCCTTTTGATTGGAGGCCACCAACGCTTGGAGAATCTGAGCGATCGACCGATTCACACGTTCGGTAATTCCATCCGTTTGAGGGTGGAACGAGGTGGACATTGGAATCTTGACATCCAAGATTCTGTGTATTTCACGCCACCACTTGGATGTGAACTTGGAGTCTCGATCGCACACGATCAAGCTTGGGAGTTCATGTAAACACACAATCTCCTTTACAAATATGGGAGATAGTTGGGAGGCCGTCGTCATCGTGTTCACCGGAACCAGGTGGACCATAGACGACAGACAGCCCATGATTACCCAAAGATAATCAAAGCCGTCGGACTCTGGGAAGGGTCTGATAAAGTCCATGCCGATGGACTCCCATGGCCACATGGGAGTGGGCAGGGAGTGCAATTTGCCCCTGGGTGGTCTGTATTTGCCTTTTGATCGAATACAGTGTTCACAGGAGTTGCAGTACTTCTCGACTTCATACTGAAGTCGAGGCCACCAGTACCAACGTCGGATATACTCCGACGTCTTCAGTGGACCAAAATGCCCCACGATCAAGTGGGCTTGTTTTATGATACAACCGTGCAAGGTCATACCCTTGGACGTTAAGGTGGGAATGCAGAGCACGTCCTCGCCGCCTCTGTTCTTCATCCAAATGAAGTTGTCCCGGATTTGGAATCCAGGGTGATCCTCGGGCTTCTCAAAGATCTTTTTGAACAATCTGTTGTCGATGTATCCCTCCTGGATATCGTTGTTCAGAGGTTCACGCTCTGACATATGGACATGCAGATCAGGCCCCTTAGCCTGAGACTCGAAGATCGTGGGGTCGTTCCTAGTGTTTTAAGGTCCGGTCCAGTCCGGTTTTTTTGCCTTTTTTGGATGTAACTGCGACTGTAACCAGTTACAAATGTCTGGATCATGGTGTAACTGTAACTGGACCGCACGTAACTGGTTAATACCGGTTACACACTGGTCTATTGACCAGTCATAACCAGTCTATTTTAGGACCAGTTGGTAACCAGTCTTAACCAGTTTTAACTGCAGTTACAACTGGTATTCTGTATACTAATATCGCCACAGCTTCAAGCTGACTAGCTTGTATTGCGCATTTATTGGGTGAGGCTTTGAGATTGCCAACCTGAGTAGGTGACCGATTCTATAGCGCAGATGAAGACGCACAATCCTTGTCTATGACACCAAGCGATCCGACTCACCTGCGAGACATTATTTACATTTCACCAGTTTTGACAAATCAACTCAACCCAATTAGTTAAACATGCATAACACGTCGTAGAACATCAGGAAAACCCAAAATTACTTAATTGCACTTAGTTGCACTTATTCGTCTTAAGTTCAAAAAAAGCAAAGAAAGCAAAAAGATTGCCTATTTCATGCTTAGGCCATTTCCCATAACTTGTACCTAAGGACAGTTTAAGACGAGATCATGTTTTTAAGTATGTAAACAGAGTAAGGACTTGGCAAGGAAATAAGGTCATTTAGTAGATCAATCTGTCCAATCGTCGTCAACTGTAGGCAAAGTGAACACAAAAGTTACGTGTTGCATTGTCTACTCACACCTCATGCTTCACGCTCTTGACTGTTACTGTGAATGCAGCTGAAATTGGGCAATGGTCTGATACATTCACCTCATACTGCTGATAATGTAGCTGTGGCACGTGGTTGGGATCACTGGACCTCCACAGCACACGGTCGCACCAAGCAGGCGAACGATGCTTTTCCAAAGAATTATGCTCATCTGTCTGCAGGTCATTCTTGTACATCGGGAAAAAGATGATGGGTCCCTTGGAAAATCCACAAAATTGAAAGCTGCAATTATGTTTAATCTCGTGTAAGACTCGGAGCTGATCATGATTTAGTAAAGTGGCAAGGTCATGTATGTGCACAGTGTTATGGTATCTCGCCTACGATCCGATAATTCACATCCCCGTTGACCTGGATCACTGTGGCCAGTTAGAACAGATCATACACTCGCAGCACTGGCACATTGGTTGTCCCTGTGCTGCTACCTAATCGCCCCGCACCACCATCCACATTGTCTTCGTTTAAGGAGGTCATAGACCTGGACGCTTGTTTTGTGATCATACGACCTCGATCTGACCCGTTAGTATCATTGACTGTTTGCCAGCGTCCAAGGGTCTGACTAGAGCTGGTGGACGAAATATCGCTGTCAGGAATATGGGGGGAAGGTGGGACTACCGTCACGTTAGGAAAAGAGGTGGTCGACTGGGTATCTTGTGAAACTCTCCCGTCTGCAGGAGTTGTAATAACCGTCGGAATCTGCTCCACATCCGTTTTCGAATCTTTACTTGTCTTTATTGCTGTGGTTGACTGAGCCCTGCTATGAGGAACCGGTGACATGTTCAATTCTAATGAATGGTCGGAGCGGTCACAGTTATGTGTTGGTGACGCTGCCCTGACGAGTTTGGACAGGAAACTGGGCGCCATCGAGGCTGTGTGATGGCTGGCAGGATATGCGCCAACTGCAGCAGAGTGGAGGTGGTTGCGCACTCAGGACGACGTGGAGGACAGTTGCATGTTGAAAATATTACATGCATTAGACGAGCTTTCCCCCCATCATCTTCATGAAATCCCGCTTCTCTGTGATCCTTACACCTCTCAGCTGTGTTCTGCCCAAATTGACATCATCTCCATGTGCCGACTCGGATGCCCAGATAAGCACCTTCCCCGAATCATCCAGTGATTGCATGAACGGGAATTTGAGGCTATTGCATGTGGCCCTCTCTGAATGCGAGCACAGGTGGACGACATGAGGATCAGCTACTATCCGGGAGATGGCGGGAGTAAGTCCACCACATGTGTTTTGGAGTCCACTCCATTGTCTGGCTCCTTATCCGAGGAACGTGAGTGTGGCCTGCAGGCTGGTGGGAGTTTTTCCCCAAGGGCAATTGTGGAGGCAGGAGGCAGCTTGACCTGAGAGCCCTGTGTTCGGTGGGGGCACTGGTGAAGGATGAAGGATTTGTATCACTACTTTGACGTTAAGCAGTGTCCCTGAGCTTCATACGTGATGACATTCTGGTTCTTGCCAAAGTATTACAAGGCGATTTCAAAAGCGTGGTGATCAGCGTATTTGTTGACATAAAATGTTGTAAAGACATCAAGGGAATTATGAAATGAGATGGTGTTCAGGATAGGATCATTGCCATAGATAGGGAGAAGATGTGCAGCACGGAAAATGCAATCAAGATGAACAATAGAAATCACAGGTGAACCACCATCAGTAACTTCTGGCTGAACCACCCACATTCCAGTATCTTCATCGCACTCCTCACCAACAAGTGAGAACCAGCGCACAAGGGCACAAGGATAAGTCACATCGTTGAACGTGAATGAAAAAAAAAGCAGGACACGAACAACATCCAGACCATGCATGCCTTCGAGCTCTGGGTGAGAGTTGACGAAAGCACAGTCATAGCGAGCTGGACCTTGTCGCCATGAAGGAGCGGCTCAGATGTGCTCACGATGCATGCTGCTGATTCCACTTGGGTCACTTGGGGCATAGTATGTGGCAGCAGCAGAGAAGCAAACATAAATCATCCCAGAGAAGGCAGGACAGGCATTGAGAGATACGTGAGCCGAGGTGAGGCGACTATCAGGGTACAATTGATCGTATAAAAAATGTCGAACAAGCCTTGGTAGCTGAGGTTGGTTAATTTCCAAAGCAAGATCAGTGACTGTATATTTTCGTCCTGTTATGATACTACCTTAAGACAGAGTCTTTAAATCGACTTGAATAAACTCACGAATAGTTCGTGCAAGCTCCACATGGGCTAACACAGTTGGACCATCAATGATGTCATCATTATCTCTGTCGGGTATCGGCTGGTCAATGTTGTTGATGTCAATTTCAGAACAGCCACTAGCACGCAGAGTTTCTGAAATCATGTTATATGTAGCAAAGTGTTGAAAAATGGCCACACTCACTGATACATTCAAGTGCGTCAGACAAGCATGTTCCATTGAGCATACCTCGGTCAGTAAAATCCATGCGAGCAGCAGCTATTTTGTTGAGGCGTTGATTTGTCAGTAACATCTGGCCTAGGGCGTCGTAGCGGCTTGAACATCGCCATGGCTGCTTGATAGCTGTGATGTGCTTCGACTCAGTGATAGATGAACAAAGGCCATTGGGTGTCCCAAAAGCCCGTATTAATGCGAAATAGTGAACGAGCGAGTGTTGTCTTGGAAGTGCAAAACCATCGGGACGAATACCAAGTTCTTCGAAAATAGTCCGGTATTGGTGGAATCGAGCAAGGGCATCTTGCAGTTGTGCCAGTGTTCGTTCTGTGATAACATCATGCCGTGCAATGTAACAGAATTCCAAAAAAGCACGAAACGTCCTTAAAACACGACTAGGAACATAACCCTCGATAGCAGGAAGGTACACCTTTTAATCACAGACTTAATGCCAATCGCAACAGAATCTTATAAACCTACCTTCATGAGAGCCTTTGAATCGTCACCAGTCCATCGCTTGAATCCTCGACCTTGAGGAAAACATTGTAGGCCAGAGAATGGAGGGGCTGCAGCAATTCTGTATTGCCACCAATTTTAAGGCAAAGACCGTAAATGATTGATGCTAGACTTACCGTCAATCAATATCATCAAGGATTTGATTGGCGCGCGCTTTGCCATGCGTAACGACAAGATATTTGCCAACCCAGGTAACGAGATGATCCTTGAATGTTCCCTTGATGAGTTGATGTAGTAGGTCTGGTGCAATAAGCTGGTGAATATCAGCACGAGGGAAATCGTTTGTAAACGGCTGTGGAATTCCATGCGTTAGTAGAAAGAAAACAAAAATAAATTTGAATGTACCACAATGTCTCCAACGAGGCCATACTCATCCCAGAGAACTCCTAGCTCTAACTCCCTAACCAGCAATTCTGTATGCTCACGAGAGCGTCATCCACCCCCTCCATCGAGATCATCTGACTTCGCAGTACATCTATAAAATTAATGAGATAAGCAATAATGAAAATATATCCGAAGACAATATACCGTGGACACCATCCTTGTACGATGCAGGTAAGGAGGGCCTGCTCAGGATAGTCTGTGATATATGGTCCAAGACTATAGATAACTCGTCGGAAATGGTCATCAAAGCAGCGCACAATCTCCGGTGTTGTCATTCCAGGCTTGAGAGTCTCCAGAATCTTCGAAAGTGATGAATGAAAGAGTTGTCTTCGGAATTTGCGAAACTTCGCATCGTTTGTATGAGACTTGTCAGCTGTTTTGGATTAATTAGTTGTCTACGTCTGTGGTAGACAATGTACTTACTTTTTGGAATCGCGAGGAAAGCAATTAGAGCAACAGTGCCGCGGTGAGCTCGGCGGATATTGTTTTGGATGGACCCAATTGACCCATAAAGTGGGTAGTATTCATTATGGCCAGTCGCAACTGATACTGTTGTTTTATCACTACCAAGAATAAATGGAACGAGCATAGCACCATGAGTTTCAGGGTCTTGAGCAATTTTGTCCTTGGACGAGAATTAACAAGATGAGAATAAAGAGGTTTAAAGCTCACCGCTTCTTCTGAAGCCCAATCACCAGACATAAAGTTTTGGTAGGTACGATCACCATTACTGTCAAAAATCTGAACAGGCGCAGTATCAACGCCGTTCTTGTAATCCGGATTGCCGACCATGTTCTTTGCGATGAGATGTGGATCCCGAAACCAGACCTCATATTCCTCAGTCATCCATTGAGGGACAGCACCGTCAGGAAGTTCCCCATCATATTTTAGTGAAAAACTTTGCCATGGGACATCGCCTATGGGCGTCGAGTCAATGGTATCATACAGATCAGAATGATTGGCAAATGGAGGTGTATCGTCGTGTTTCAGAAGAGTCGATGCCCAAAGATCGAGCAAGGTATCAATATTAGATGCTGACATTTGCGTTCGGCAGTACAGAAACTCAGCCATCTCAAATTCAACCCGATTTCTGTATGGTGTCCAGTCATCAGTGGGATCAGAACGAGGAGGAGGAGGAGTGTTAGGAGGTAGGTAGTTGCCTTGTTCATCACAAGGTCGTCCTAAAATGTTGGTGAATAAGTAAACATGACAACGTGAGGGGAAAAACACTTGCCATTGATCAGCGGATGATAGATTTTCGACATGGATTTATCACCAGTGCAAGGCGCCGCTGGTTTGGGGGATAAGCTCTGCAAACGAGAACATGGAGAATAGCTCGGCATCAATGAATGAGACCCTGGCAGACTTGGTCCCTGTGATTCTTGACTTGGGGGCTGTTCGTCTGGGTGTGGCATGGGGGCATCATCGGAGGCCAGGTAGAGAAGTGGTGGATATCCTGCCAGTGGGGTAGACAGATGGGAAACTGGCAACGAAAACTCTGCCAACGAATGAGGAGAATCCTGATAGTCGGACTCTTGGTGTGAAGTCCCATCTGTCCTATCCACCAGAGAGGCGTCATCTACGTGCATCTCCATGTCATCTCGGCTTGAATTACTCCGAAGATGGTGGGAATGTGAATGCATTGCTGCCTGTGGGCCGTGACATGAGCGAAAGTGTTTCGTATGCCCAGATTGATTCCTGAACCATTGTTGACAGCCATGAACCGTACATTTGAGCTGAGTTGTGTTGTACCTTTGGCATTGCGGCTGAGGCATCGTACGGCGGGACTTAGGAATTTTGTAAACCGGGACTTCGAAAATTTTGTATGCCGGTGATTGTGTCTCAGGGAAATCAGACTGCACGAAATAGGCAAAAAGGGTCAGTTTGTCACGCCACGGTCGATTTTCAATCACGTACCCCAATTCCACTTCAGCGTCTCAAACATGGATCCTCCTACTGTCACATGTCCCACTACAAGAGCTAAAAATGCCAATCAGCATCCTGGAAGAGTCGGCCAAACAAGGAAAAGGCGTACCAAAGCAGAAATCAAACGTGACAATGCACTTTTGCAGCAGGAAAAAGAGGCTGAGGCGCAAAAGAAAAATGAAGGTATAGCACGTGTTGCACAGCTGGAAGACAAGATGGCCATCGATGATACCAAGACTGGAGGCGCCCACCCTCGGAACAATCACAGTGATTTAATCTCCTTATGCTTCTCCTGTAGAACTAATGATCCGAAAAAAGATCTTCGCAAAGGGGCCACAAGGCGGGGTGACGAACAGATGGCAGATAATGGGATTGAATTACCCTCTAGAAAACAACTACTCAAGAAGGCAGGGGCTACCCAGCCGGCCGGTCGTGGGCCCATAGCTCAGGGCTCCCTCAGGCCCGCGGATGAAGTGGCGAAGCAGAAGAGAAAGCATTTAGGAACCAAGGATGAAATCCCCATCCACCGTCCAGGTAAGATTCAAATTTTACGATGTGACCTGAAAGTACATGATATTGGGTTGGACAGAAGCACGCGCTACAAACGAGATATCAGATGATGGTAATGAAGAGGGGATCCCACAAGTCAAGAGAAACATACCACAGAAAAGCCACGGGACCGCACCGAAGGCGCCCATGCATTATATCAAAGAGCGTCAGGATGTTGAGATGGCCGATGGGTCCCATGGATACCGTAAGTACATTGCACACACAGGAAGTTCACAAAGGGACAGCTGATGAGCTATTGAAAGGGGGAAATCCAGAGGACGATAACTTGGAAAATGATTTGACGGATCTATCAGATAACCCTACACCAACAAGGCAAAGAGGCCTGAGAAGATCCTATGCAATAGCCAATCTTGATGCACCTGTCCAAACAGAGGGTAAGTATGACGGACGAGCACCCAAGGACAATGATTACGACCCACCCACTGAGCTTGAGAGGGACACATCCATTGAGGCCGATGACGATCCAACCCCAAAGAAAAAGCAAAAGATTGTGAAGGTACCAGTAAGAGAGGCCATAAAGGCCAGCCGCAAGGAGCTGACTCCCCACAGGGAGCGAAACGAGGTTAATGCACCATCTGAGGTGAGTGGGAGAGTTCACGCTGACAACAATGATAATGATGATTGTTTGATCAGGTTTGTGATGAGTCAAACACGTGTGTTCAGAGTCTCAAATGCTATCAAGTCCCCAACTGATCCTGAATGAAACAACTCTTTTTTATTATGATATTAGTTCTGCAAGAGCAAGCAAGAATAAATATGGCCTCATCACGAATTGGGCTGCTCAAGTAAGAGTTTCAAATATGTATGGTCTTATTACTACTATGAATCGGCTCAGGTCACCCAAACAAAGCCCACCAAATTGAAAGGTCCTCATGCTGCATTATCAACTCGCACGGCCTCATCAACTACAGCTGTTTCTACCGCCCACACAACCACCTTGTCAAATGCCGTGGTTATTCGTGCAAAGAACAATGCACCGAAGAAGCAAGTTGAATATGAGCATCTAGACAATGATGCCACATCCTGTGGTTTTTTGGAGGAGGGTGAAGGTGAGGAACGGGAAGCAGCTTTATCCAGTCCCATCAAGGGAAATCAAAGGCTCACCAGTAAAGTAAGTCATATCCTAGTACTCGAGCCTGTATAGTCGTAATGCAGCAGCAGTCGATCATCAAAATCGAGCACACTTCGCCACCTCCCAAGCGTGTTACAGGACGAAAGGAGAAATTCACCAACGCCGACCTTCCTATGGGTTCCCTAGATGGGGGCGCATGGCGCCGCATCTTCATTCCTACCCATTTGCAATATTTGGCAAGCCGAGAAGTTGAGAATGCCTGGGCTATTGATGACGATGACGCTGCTTCCACCATGCAAAAGATCTGGGATTACACCTATGGCGCAAAAGTTCCCTATAAAGTTACCACAGTAGGATCGGTCTTCTTCATCGTAAGTACTCTTGTGCTTTGTTCACCCCACACCTACTACATCTTGTCCAGGCTGATCAGTGTGCCTGCGAGTGGCGTAGTGGGTTTGGTTCTACCGCACTCACCATTCTCCAAGCATTCTTCGTCGACAACGAAATTGACTCAGATGATGCCTGTCAGGAATTTGTGGAGTCTGCTCTCGATAACTGGGTGTTCCTCTATCGCGAAGTCTACAAAAAGAATGGAGAGGTGGGTCAACAGTCTCGTTTTTCTCCTGAGCTATGAAATCAACTTCATTTTAGACAAAGCGAAGGGGTATCTTTGGCGGCCCACTTGTCCTTCAAACATTTGCTGCTCACTACAATGCAACTTGTGGTGCCACTTATGTTCCAACCATCGGGAACCTGGAGAGACCTTCCATCGCACTTGCCCTTTCTGCGGCTGCTGTACAACCTTTCTATACATCACATCAAATGACGTTCTAATCAAATTCCATACATTTGCAGGCCGAACGCGCATTAACTTTATGGCGTGATTGCTTCATTTCCTGTGCGACTGCAGCAGCCCATAAGTCTGGAAAAAGGTCAAGCCCCATCATCAAGACGGTGAACAAGGTCACAGGAAAGGAATCCACGAAGTCGACTGACTTCAATCAGACTAACTGGGATACAATTACGAGCGGATACCTCTCATCAATCAAGAAAAATCTTTCTGATGGCAAAAAGTTTGACGCAATTATCAAAGACGCAATGGGTTTTGCCAAGGTCAATTGACGTGGAGAATCGACGGCTACCTCGTCTACCATCCCTGAGCACAAGATGGCTAACGAGCGTGCATTCCTTGCCGACGATGATTCGGACGACGATTAGAAACAGGATATCTATTCTGCACTTGTCATTTGCGTAGTATCATGGAGTTTGCCGTGGCATGCCCCCATCCCCAGTTGCTTTTGTTTACCTTCCTTCATCGCATCATTCTTTTGATTACATCTGCTAGCTCTCCCCCAATCCCCGCTCACCAGAAAAAATTTACTGCAAATTCATTTCATGTTTCGTTTGTTCTGCTCCAAAACCCCTCGTCTCGCTTATATCTCGCTTATCTTACACTTTTGTTAATTTTACCACACAGAATCATTATTTTGTGTCACCAATTAATCTGCTGGAAATAAACCAGTCTCACTGAACCTATGCTTATTCTTTGCCTTGCTGTGCTTACACTCATTTAATTGTGCTTGGATTCATTCGAACTATACATTTCTAAGTGTGAAAAAGGCCGTAGATTAAGCTCACCAGGCCAAAAAAGTGCCGTTAAGTAGAATATAATAGAAGGGACCTTCTGATTTAAATGGCTTTCTCCTGACTTTAAGGGACAGTCCTCTTAATTTTTCTGTGCTTAATGTTCCTTTTTTTCAAAATTAAGCAGACTTAAGCAGGATTAAGTAAATCTATGTTTTCCTGATGAAGAATCTGATTGCCTTGTGTTAGAGACGGGAAACGTGCGCCCACATCCGCACTACAGATTCGCTCTCTTGCACAAGTTGTAATTCTCAAAACCACACCCAATATATGCAAACAGATAATGGGCCAAGGTTATATTACCAAGTCATGACTATAGAAATCAGTTTGGTCATATCTCACTCATTTCTGGATGGATTTGGATGACCCAGGAACTGATATAATCCGAAATTGTCACAGCATGCTACTCATGTACGTATCTAAGACCGTGGTTCGGTCTTAGACCGGTTATAACCAGTTTTTCGTTGGTTACGATGTTTTTACACATCACACATAACTGTAACTGCGACCATACTATAACTGGACATAACCGGACTGATAGTCCGGTTACATCGGTCACAGTCCGGTCCGGTTTCGGTCTTTTTTGCAGTTACAATGACCGGACCTTTAAACACTAGTCGTTCCCAAGAATATCCTGAGCAGAATTGTCTGCTTCAATGTTACCAGAGGCCGCAGCCATGTTGGCTGCAATCGTCTCTCGCTCTTCAATACGTTCTCAAAGAGCTTTCAGCTGTTCTCCAACTCATTTCTGCTGTGCAGCTGCGGAACAAGTTTCAATTGTTCAATTTTTGATCTCGAGGAGCCGGTCCCACAGGAGATCCTCGTGGTTTGGGTCCAATCTTATATCTGCAAAGACGTAGTGCTGGACCAACGGGGCATCTTCCCAAGAGTCGAACTGGTAGTAGCAGGACAGAGCGTCTGCTACTTTATTCAATTTTCCTTTGATATATCAAATATCAAAGTTGAAACATGACAGATATTCCATCCATCGCATTTGCCTTGCCAACAGCTGGCATTGCATCTGGAAGAATTTTAACGCCTGGTGATTGGTAATGACATGAATGTGTCTACCGATCAGCTTGTCCTCCCATTTGAGGAGGGCTTCTAGTATGGCGATGGTTTCATGCTCAAAGGTCCGGTAGTTCCTTTGAGTGTCCAAAATCTTCTTGGACAGGAAACCCGCAGGGCAGCAAGTCTGCCATTCGGGGCCTTGTCCATACATCGCTCCAATCCCAAAGACTGAAGCGTCGCAGATCACCCAGATCAGCTCAGATAACTCTGGCTCAATCGGTTTCAGCACAGGTGTTGTGCAGCAGATATCCTTGATCATCTGGAAACAGTGATCGTGCAACAGACGCCACAGGAAGGCCTGTCCATTCCTAGTCATCGCGGAGAGCGGACTAGTGTATGCACTGATATCTGGCAGAAAATGTGCCAGATACTGTACGAGTCCCAGAAATCGCTGGACTTCGAGATAATTACAAGGTGTCTTCCATTCTTGTATACAGGCCATCTTGTCGCTATCAGCGTGAAGCCCGTGCTTGTCAATCATATGACTGAGGCATTCCACCTTCTCGGCATATAATTCACACTTATCAGCGCAAAGGTAGAGCAAGTGTTCACGCAGTTTGTTCAGCACGAGCTCCAGATGAGTCTGGTGTTCTTCTATGCTGTTGCTGAATATGAAGATGTTGTCCAAATATACATGGACAAATACTCCAATATAGTCTTGGAATATCATATTCATCAACCTTTGAAAGGTTGATGGTGCGTTGCAGTCGCCTTGTTGCATGACAAGGCTTTCGTAGATGCCCTGAACTGTGGCGAACGCAGTTTTTCAGACATCCTCTGGTTCTACTCGGACTTGCTCATAGGCATCCGAGAGGTCTATCTTCGAGTGATACTTTGCTCGAGCAACATCCAGACAGATGAGGTCTTGATCTGGAAACGGTGTCACGTCCTTCACCGTGTTCGCATTTCGCTTCTGGGCGTTCACCATGGTGTGAATCTTGCCGTTCTTCTTGGGAACGACAAGCATCGGGGCTGCCTGCTCCGCTCAGGCAGGACGCCACCATCCTGCCTTGCAGTATTTGCTGATTTTCTCGGCAAGAGGCTTCCTCATCAAGTCCGGGCACTTCGGAAGATGATAATTGTATCTCTTCTTCTCGTCCACCAGCGGGATGTGGTGGTTTATTTCCCTCAATGGAGGGAGAGTGTTGGGCACTCTGCTCAGGATGTCCTGGCAGGAAGTCTTCCACTCCTCTCTGAGGCGTGGAATGTCCTTTTTTGTCAAGGGTCCTTTCACCCTTGCCTTTCCAGCTAGGTCTTTGCACATGGCAAAGAGGACATCGTTGAGATTGTCCACTTGTTCCTGTGGCAGGACAGCAGGGATTGAGGTGTCGAAACTGATTGGTTCAAACCTTGGACCCTTGGGATACTTGTCCCGAGTAAATTCCTGGATGATCTCCTCATGATCGTCCAGCTCTTTGTCGCTAGCAGGTGCAAGGTCCCCTGCTTCTTCAGGCCCTAATAGAATAGAGTCTAAAAGCTTCAATCCTCCTGGTCGGGGTTGATCCTTGTCCTCCACCTCTTCCATTTCCACCTTCCGTCTTCGGATGGACAGATGGAGGTTGCACTTTCGTCGAGCTAGGACCTGGTTTGTCGGGTTTCTTCTTCTTCTTGACAGTGGCACCATGGCCACTGTCGAGTCACTCACCCTTTGGAGGGTGAGGTCACATTGCGTACCGACACACCTGTCGGAATGTGCTCTCGCCCTCAATGATTGTCTCGAGGATCTTTCCCTTAACGCGAACTTTGTCACGTTCGAAATCCAGGACTATACTGTGTTTCCTCATGAACATGGTGCCCAGGATGGCATCGTACCTGTCAATGTTAACTACATTGAAATAGTGGTTTCCGTTCACTTTGCCAATTTCAAAATCGGTAAATAATCTGAAGTTGATCTTCAAACGACTGCCAACAGTGCCCAGTTGTAAGGGCACCGGTTCCTTTAGTTCATAGACTTTTAAATTCATGGAAGTTGTGAATTCTGGGGACATCAAATCAGATGTACAGCCTGAATCCAAGAGCACATATGCTTCTAGGTTGTGAAGCATCATCTTCGCGATGAAGCATCTGTTTTCCTTCTCCGTACGAGGAGGACGTGCTATCTTCTTTGAGGACTTTCTCAAAATTGGGGGGCCCTTGAACTTGGGCTTGACTTTGAATAGGTTGTCTACCATGACACCTAGTCTCTCTCTGAACGTCGAAACCCTCCACGATTCTGACTCGTCGTCAGAATCTTCCGAGTCAGACACCGACTGCACTGAAGGGCAGCTGTCAGATTCGCAGTCCAATCGACTTTCTTGGATGGCACTAAAGCACTCCGAGAATGAGTGGGCACTGGCCGGTGAACCATAGTCAGAGTCGTAGCTGTACAGTTTGCCTTCCGAGCTGTACTGTGATCCAACAGGGTCGACGTCTGACACTGCTGAGGAATACTCAGAGGTGGAGTCCCCCTCTGAATCACTGCATGCTGCAGCGAGTCTTTCTCGCGTGGTGGGCTCCGAACCAGACCAATTGTCTGGTCCATTATCACACAAGCTGGTCGTCTGCTCGTGTCCGTTGCTCGGCCAATGATCAGTCTCTGTCACTGATCTCTCTCGAGCGGCGTACATTTTCGCCACTGGTTTCGGTTGCCCATATTTGGGGCATTTCTTATCGGTGGAGTAATGCACTCCACCGCAACTGTAGCAAGTTGGTGTCTTGTGTTCATCAGCCTTTCCATCTGATTTATGGTCGTTGTGTCTGGAGGGTTTCCCTCCAGATGAATAGTGTCGTTCGTCACAACGATCTTTATGTGGGCAACTTTTGTCACTGTGGCTTCGATGTTCCATTTCTGGCACCTTTGAAGAGTGGTGTCTGGACTTGTCACAATAATTTGGTTTAATGTGCTTATGAGAACGATCTCGATATCGTTCCTGGGGTCTCTCTGGAGAGTGATCCCTTTCTTTCGATGGTTTGTTCGAAGAGTTTGCACTCTTCGATTTCATTGAATCAATCATGTGCTTTTTCTCTTGAAAGTGCCTCATCATTTTCCCAAGTTCCTCCGCCTCATGGGCGAAGTATAAAATATCATCCACGGAGCTCGTCTCTGCGGTACAGCCTTTATCCAAGATAAAAGCTATTATATTTGCTGGCAGCCCAGCCACCAGTTGCGTCTTGAACGTGAAAACATCAGGCGCCTGAATCATCCTGGTAGCATACCGCTCCAGTTTATAGTAATAACTCATAATGCCTTCTTCGGTGTTATATTTGACATGCCCAAATTTATCGGTCACATCGTGTGTTGCGTTATCATGGATGAACCGGTTGTACAGGCTGGTGATGACTTCCTTGAAAGTCCATGATGAGCATTGACAGTATGTGCTGTCAATGTTGTCCTCAAACCAAACAATCGTGGTGTTCTCCAAGAACATTGCGGTGAACTCAATACGATCGGAGTCATTCTCCAGTCCACAGATCTTGTTCACCTTCAGCCAGTGAAGAAGAGAGCTGAGCCATCTCTCAAATTCCTTGGAGTCCTGTAATCCGCCGTACTTTGGCGGATTGGGCACCCAAGGTCCATTCTTGCCTCCCATGGCGGGAGTGTCTTGTAAAACAGAGACCTTCCTGTCAATCTGTTGGTGAAACTTTGTGTGCATGGCCTTCAAATATTTTGAAGGCCATCAAGATCCACTCTCTCAATACAACTCTGCACTGCTGCTGCTGCGAGCTCGTCAGTACGAGAAGGACTTGAAAGTTCCAGACTGCGTTCGTCTGGAATGTTGACTCGATCCACCTTCCTTGTCCAATGATGGGGAAGACTTGTCATTGTCCTCAATGCTCGACGCATCAGACATTGAGTTGTCGTCACTGCTGTCGTCCCCTCCAAAGTCGCCACCTCCTGGGCTGCCCTTCAAACCTGCATGACTCTGTGCAGGTTTGCTTGGCGGTCTATCAGAATTATTCTCACGGCAGGAGTCGCGAGATGGAGGCTCGTATTTATCCCAAGGACGTCCATCCTTGTCGAATCTAATCCCCTGGTCAGGGAGATTAGTGTGCCTTCCTTCACCGATTTTGCCATCTTGAAATCATTGTAATGTGATCCTATCAATGTAGGGACTACCATGGGTCATCCATGGATAATTGACACTCTATTCTAAATCATTTGCCATGAGCTCAATTTTTCTTTTTGTATCTAGCTGTATTGTCACATGTTTCATATGATGCCTATGTATGTCTGGATAAAATATAGAACAGTTTACATGAGATATGCAAGCTGTATATTGAAATGGATGCGTGGATGGCCATTATTCTGAAAATTGGCCATCCATGGCATCCATTGTAACCTACACAGTGTAAATATAAACCTTAGGCTTAATGGCTTCATGTACACATGAGTGGATAGTATGTTCACCTCAGTGCAATGTGTCTTAGCCTAACCATTAATAATGAGCCCACAAATCCCATATCCATAAATTACATATGGATATCCACGGTAGTCCCTATATCAATGGCATTGTCGTGTACCCTCTTTTTGGGAGGTACTGGGGTCGGTAACTCAGTAGATCCTCGACGCAGTGTGCCGTGTCGAGAATTTGATTCTTCTGGTTGTTCAGAAGGCTCTTTCTTACGGAGGTTTTTCTCCATCTGCCTTGGTTGAGGAGAATTGAGAGTGAGGGGAACAGGGATTGGAGCAGACATCAGCTGATGTCTGCTCATGAAGCTGTCTGACAACTCCTTGAGTTGTCGCTGCAATGATGCGGAATCAAAATTTGCTGCATCTTGGCAATGGAGTTCACAGATCTCGTTGAAAAACTGTAAATAATCCTCCATTGCATTTACTCCGTTCTCTTCCCCAACTCGAGGTTGCTCCTCAAGTACCTTCTTCTCCTCTCATCGCCTTGCCCTTGCTCTGGCACCCTCGGACATCAGCGTCGAGGGCACTGATGAACTCTGAATTTCAGGCCACTGGGCAGAGTTCAATCGGGGAGGATTATGATCCCGACTGAGCCCAGGTGTATTCACGGGCAGTATCTCTGGAGGTATTGCCTCCGGAGGGGATAGTAACCTTTGTCCCGGATTTTTATCTGGGCTGCGACTACCACGTTTGCGGCTATCTGCTGGCAATGCAGATCTATTGGATCCGCCATTGCTGTCATAGCCCTCGGTGGATGCGCGTTGGCTGTGAAGGCCAAGTGCTGTCGAGGCTATTGGTCTCAAAGTGACTGTATGCACTTTGAGCAACTGAATAGTCCTCCTAGGCGAG
>QFEU01002087.1:0-23750 GCA_003316345.1 Tricholoma terreum
CCGAGCAAACCTGGTCCTTGACCATTTACACTCAGTCACACTTGTAGACAAGGAGACAAGAAATCTTTATAAAGCAAAAAGAAAAAGAAAAAATCTCTATCTAAGGCGCGACCCCCGCGGAACCCGACGGGCCAGCACCCTCATCACCACTCCCGGCGGACTTCGCATCCTCGCCCGCTTCGGACTCTCCCTTTTCACTCCCCTTCTCGCTCCCCTTCTCACTCTCACTGTCATCCTCCCCCGCGTTCTCAATCTCCCATCTCCTCCTGATGATGAACTCCCTGTACTCATCCGCCTCCCTCACCAAGTTGGGCAGCTCCCCCGCAGCCTCCTCTTCTTCGTCACTGTACTCGGGGTCAAACTCGTCGTCGTCCGCCCCGATCCATCGGTCACCCACCGTGTTCGCCAGGTGCCGGAGGTCGCACCAGATCCCTATCAGGGCCTTCACGATCTCCCCCAATGCGGCTACCACGGGCTCGGACGCCGCGGGTTTCTCCACC
Source organism: Tricholoma terreum (assembly GCA_003316345.1). Lineage (NCBI taxonomy): Eukaryota > Fungi > Basidiomycota > Agaricomycetes > Agaricales > Tricholomataceae > Tricholoma > Tricholoma terreum. Next base: position 501 of record QFEU01002087.1, read on the forward strand.
CTCGCGAAGGCAGCGCCCTCACACTTCTGCTTCGCCCGCATGCAGGCAAGGCACGACTTGCCGCAGGTTGTCCCGCGTACGCAGTCGACGCCGTTGGAGATGCAGCTAAAGGAAGTTCAGTAGGCAAAATAAGTAAACCCAGTTGTTACTCACCGCTGGCAGGCAGAGTCGGCAAGTTCCCCCACGGTATCCGCAGGGGTTTCCTCCGCTCGCCCTTTTCCCTTGGTCTTGGGTTTTTTCGAGGGCCCAGCCTCACTCTCGTCGTCCTCCGCGGCCTTCCGCTTGGCCTTGGCCGCTTCAGCTGCCTTCTTAGCAGCCTCCTCCTCGGCGCGTTTTTTCGCCTCCTCAGCCAGGCGCTTCTCCTCAGCCTCCTTCGCCAACTTCTCCCACTTCAGCCTCATTCTCTCCTCGAGCTCCTCAAGGGTCGGGGATACGGATTGGACGCGTTCGGCGGGCATGGTATTGGTAGTGGTGGTAAAGATGAAGAAAGAATTTGTTGATCCGTTTATTTCTATTTTAGTTTTTTCAACAGTCACGTGCCTCGTGGGCTCGGCCCTAAGGGGGAAATACTGTTACATCCATAACTTCTGACGGGTTTTCGATCGGAAATCCGACCGCAACTCTGTTCGGCTGTACGTTTTATATTACTTTTGATTGGTACACTTATTACATCACATTCCACACCACTCATTAATATAGGTAGCTTAGTTACATTACTACGGCCTGTGCACCCGTTACCCGCGTCGGACTTTCGCGTAGACACTGCCTCATTACCGACCTAGTATAAAGCTTAGCTACTTTCACTTGTATTCTTCAGTTCGAATATTGACCAAGTCACACCTAGCCCTCTCGCACCTTAAGTTCCAAGTCTTCGGACTTTCCCCTCGGAACCCCTTTCCCTCTCTCGGACTTCCTCATCGGAAATCTGTTCTAGTCTCCGTCTCTGTTCTGAAGTTAGGACACGAAGCGATACGAAGGGCACAACTTCTTATAAGTTGAAGCCAAGTCCTTTCCGTAAATCCCGTCGGATTCCCGTCGGAATCCCGATCAGACTCTCAGTCTAGCCCGGTACTTAACAACAGTCATCAGTATAGATACCATGCTGGAGCTGTCCTGTGAAGTACATATCCTATGAGTATATTAGTATGTTATAAAATTAGCAGAACTTTGGAGCTTGCATCAGGAGACACATCATGACATTCTCCAGAAATGGGGTGTGAGTTCCATTCCAAGCGGAATGCTTCACAGTTATCATTGATCATTTCCAGAAATAGTAAGTGTAGAAGCCAAAGGTGATGGGGATTCTGGCAATCTAGCTGGTGAAGTGCCTCCAAGTGGTAAAAAAATGCCCGCCAGCGCCGGGCAAATTGCCTTCCAACTTCTACCCACAAGCATTCAATCCGAGTATTGTGTGTGGAGCTGATATTCACTTCATTAAATATCATGCTCAGTCTGAATAATGTAAAAATTGGCTTACAATCCCCATATGATCCATGATTTAATCCTCTTCATAGGATCATATATAAAGATATAGCCTTGTTCTCACGACCACGGTCACCACGCATCCGGGATGGTAGCCCATATTTACCTATGGCATCTAGTAATACATTGAGCACTGTGGCTGCCCGATTGTTATCACTTGCACATAAACTGGTAACCTATAAGCTAGCATCAGTATCTGGAATTGTAAAGGTGACTGAAATCCTACAGTGCGACTATACCCATCAACAATTCCATGAATGACCACACCCCACAGAATGAGTTTGTGATGGCCGTCAACATGCCACAAAGCATTTGGACGTGTAACTTGATACTTCCGCTGCTTTATGGTTGTATTACGGTGCAATGTATGGCCCAACCCATCAATACGTCTCACAGATGCACATATCCGTCGTTTCTGAACACGCAGTCCATGGCGTCGGAGGAACCCAGTGAGATAACGTAGACCAGACTCTGGCTTCATCTGGCGGTAAAGTTTTACAAGGGTATCCAGATCACCATTTGAGAGTTTTGAAAAGTGATATGCAACACGATTTTTCCATAAATGATCCAACAGGGTGGGATGGCTGACACCCAGAAGATGGGCAAGCTTGGCCACAGAAATTCGACGGTTAGCAGCCATAGCTTCATGGAGGAAATCAGGATTGATGTTCTTATGGGGCCGCCCCCGTTTGCCTGTATGCACTGTAGATACTGGCTGTGGAACCTGTACATTACTGTCCTCACTAGTCACACTGTGAGAAAAAGAAAGAAAAAGTCTTGGAAAAGTAGAGCATACTGCTGTACTGAGTTCTCGTATGCTTTACAGAGCTGTGATATCATATTCGCAACGGCTGTTGTTAGGAGATGCAGCCAGGGAACAGGGATGCTCCCTTCATTAGAATGTTCCTCCATAGCCAGAAGAATAGGAACTGCATCTTGTGTCAAAGTCTCAGCATGAAATCTGAGTCGTCCTGACTCGGACTCGTGAAGGAGGATCTGGGATGCAGTGTTGTACATCTGCAATATTGTCTGATATGCCTCATAGACTGAAGGGGACCAGGCAGCATCATTCGGTGAAGGGAGAGGTGGAAGCATTGGATTAGATGAAGGACAGTTGTTAGATGTTGGACGGTGCAATCTCTAATTTATCCGACAGCCACATGCAGCGGTTAAACGTCTACTGCATGTTTTGCACATGTTCGCTACATTATATACACTGTTAATTCTACACCTTGCCCATTATTACCGATGAGCACCCAGCTGCCTTCTGAATTCAGTGTGTTGAGTGCCTGCCAGCCTTCAGCTACATCTGCCGAGTATCAGCCATCAAAGACCCACTAGTATGATGAAACTACAGTTGTCGTCAGGGTATGTTTCTTCATCTAATGCAACTGTGCAGCTCAACCATCAATGGATCAGGCGAAGGATTCCTCCAAAATCATGAAAATACATGTGGAATATCTGAGGGAGCAGTCCGAATACTTTGCAGACATGTTCAGTTGTTGTGGGCCAAAAGATGGTAGCAACGATGTCAGCAACTTGAATGCTGAGGGCAGCATCAACAATCCCCTTGTATTCCTTGTTACAGAAGAGGAGCTTGCAGATGTGGTCGACTGGCTATACCAGTATGACATCCCTCCCGAGTCTGTACTACAGTTTCTCACTAATGCGACAGGAAATGGAATGAAAAAGAGCTAGCCAATAACCAGCGTCTGAAGGAACAGAAATACACAAGCCTGCTCAAGATCTCCCGTATGTGGCTGATGGAGAATGGGGCAGAGTCAGCGATCGAAGCACTCCGAACTCTTTATCTCCCCCCCACATGTCACCTTGAGCTAGCCAGACTCTATCACATCGAAGCCTGGGTTGACTCTGCCTTCAACCTCCTCCTGGGTGAACCTCTGAAGGAACTTTCTGATACTGAACAGGAGCAGCTGGGATACGATGCAGCTGGGATACGATGCAGCTGGGATACGATGCAGCTGGGATACGATCTCTACAAGATCCTAGCCCTGGCGAATGAGAGCCTCCACCGCTACCACCTATCAATTGCCTATCAGGCCCCAGATCTGAAGTTCGACAATGACATCTCATGGGAGGATTGCAGCAAGCACGCTCAGTGCGAGAAGGTAGGCAGTACTGTAGACTTGCTAGGTTCCTACTGATCGTAACATTGGCTTAAGGTATGGCTTGCTTTCTGGTGGAGATATGCTGCCCGGTGGATCCTTTATCCTGAGCCAGACGATAAACCTATTGACCTAGGGAAGATAAAAGATAAAATTGCTGAGGCAAAGATCGAAGGGCTAGCAGAGAACTGTAAGCAAGCTATACTGCGCAAACTTACATTCGAGAGACAGGCACAGATTCTTGACCATGCTAGGCTTCGTGCCAGGGAGTATGTCCGCTCTGCAATGAATTAGCTATATCTACTTGCCTTCGCATAGACTCCCTGTCCTGTTCCTGACTATATACTGCCTATTCATGAAATCGAGTAGCCCTTGTTTGTTTTTCGAGCAGCCACTCCTCATTCCCAAGTGTCACCCTGTGGTGTAGGCATTCTGTCGTTAAGGATGATACAGAAAGATGGATCACACTGTCATGAAGTTATTGTCTAAATACATTAGAGACTACTCGTTCTACGTCATACAGCCACTTTTGTCCCTTCTCCCCCTGCTCGTCACACCACAGCCCATCACAACACTGGAAGCTCCTGCAATCCAGCTAGCAAGCAATGGCTTGTGACTGTGCAGTAGGGGCTGCTGGAGGGATGGGTGGGGTGGGTTGTGAGACGTCATGCAGAGCCTGTCGTCAGTGGGCAGTCTCATATCATTTAGGGTTGTCAGGGCTATGTGGTGTTGCCTGTGTTGTCGCGTGCGTTCATAGGTGTTGTCTCACATAGGTTGGTTATTCATTCCTTGTCATTGGACGGCCATCGTCCATCTGTTCAGGAGCTGTTCGTGTTGTCGCATGCTGTCGTGTCATTCCACATCATAGACGTTGTCTCGCGTAGGTTGGTTATATGTTCCTTGTCGTTGGGCGGCCGTTGTCCATCTGTTCGTATTGTCGTGTGCTGTCGTGTCATTCCATGCCATAGGCGTTGTCTCACATAGGTTGGTTATATGTTCCTTGTCGTTGGGCGGCCGTTGTCCATCTTTTCGGGGGCTGTTCTTTGCCGTTGGAGTGTTACCCTTTGTCGTGTGTGTTACCTTCAACATGGGCAGCGACCGTTTGTTGTTCAAGCTGCCACTCATTGTCATTGGGGTGTCCACCCCTCAATGTAGGCATTCGTGGTTGTCAGGCAGCTGTCGTTTATCATTTGGGTGCCATCCCTCGTTGTTAGTGGCTTCCTTGAGTCATTGTGTATGCCCTTCAGTCATATAGATGTGAGCGAGAAGGTAGTGTGTGCGTACCTGGCAGGTACCCTGCTTCACAGGCCTCCTGGCGCCTCCCAAGCATCAAAGTATGCAATTCTACATCCTTCCGAAAGGGAGAAGGATTATCATTAGGAAAGATAAGTAGATCTACTAGATAAGCAGAATAAACAAGTCAGCAGTCTGACAATGGTCAAAGAACAGGTAGTATACTTCACGTTAGTTATCCAGACGAGGTGGAGTAATGACTCCAAGGGAGTGGACACATAGCTCCGTCGACACGTAGACACAGTTTCCGGCCAACTTACTCTAGTTTGCCGGACGTTCACATATGTCCTAGTATCCGGCAGTTGATCAGTTCGACGTTCGCATAGGTCCCAGTATCCGGCAGTTGATCAGTTCCGCACAACTCGCGAAAATTTCCGGATTGTGACTTGGAGAATTCCGGCCCAAGTCAAAGTATTCCGGAAATCAAAAAAAGTAGATTCGGGTCAAATTTGATTATTTTTACAGATGGAACAGCATAGGATAGAGACAGTAGCGAAATTCCACCGCCAAAATCATCATTTCGAAAATTTACATTTTGATCAGTCTTATAGCGCACATTGAGGGGACTGTAAATATACTATTTTCGTAGCTATAGGTGCACTACTGAGTGAGCTACAGGTCAATTACTATTCGAACCTAATTCCTGAGAATTTTTGAAAAAAAAATCAGCCGCGCCCTAAGTTCCGCAAACGGCTGTAACCATATAGCCTAAGGCACAACAATAAAAGTATGTTGCCCATACATTCTTTCATTGGATGACTTTCCATAACGCTAACTTGATTTTCTATCTCTAAACCGTAAATTTCGGACTTTCAATTTGGTGGCAACGGGTTTAGGATTTGGAGTTGGAAAACTGTAACGAGCAGACCCAACGCAGCCTCTAAATATATTCCAAACCCATAAATGGGAATACACGTCGTGTTTAAGACTTTCACTGCAGCTGACGTCGGACGACACTGCAAAGTTCATTTTGTCGTCGTTGTAGGTTTATCTCTGAGATATTTGGCAATGATTTGGCGTGGTCTGCATTGTCATATGTTGCTCCAAGACCCAAGACCTGGATGCAGAGAGCGCAGGAGAACGGGTTAAGAGGGAAGGAGTTAAGGAAATGGGAGGAATGAAGGCCACCGCTGACGGGACAGCAGCCGGAACAATGCTTACACGGTGGGGAGAGAGAGAGGAGGGACGCGGTGGGCTTGCGTTGGGTGTCGAGCACGCCGAGGCAACGCCAAGGTCAGATTCTATCAGGTCCATCACGGCCCAGTTGCCTTTTTCGTATTCAAGTGGCATTTTGGAGGTTGGAAGGGGGGTCCGGACCCTCCTTTCAAATTTAAGGTTTGAAGAGCTCTTGAATTGATGGGACGTGACATTTTCGGACCTTTTCCCTTTCGGCATCTCGGCGAAGACCCTTAGCAACATGGATTTGGAGTTAGACAATCAAGTTAGCGTTACGGAAAGTCACCCATTAATGGTGAAAATAAAATCGCAAGCAACGAATAAACATGCGGACAACATCCCAACGAAGTAGTAAGGAGTATTCGAACTTACACCGCGGAAGGGTTCATGAAGGCGTGCAAGCAGCCACAAGTTCTTCACCAGCCAATACCTAACGTCATGCACCAGTCCTACATCTTCAAAACACAAGCCCCAAAAGACCACCGACCAACACACCCACAATACCCAACCCTTGCTGTCCTTGCCCAACAGCGGCATTAGAGGTAGACGGGGGGCTAGTTCCTGAGGTCGTGGGGACAGTGGCAGGGGAAGTAATCCCTGTCGTGCCCGTGCCTGTGCTCGTGCCACTCGATGAGGATACTAAAGTAAAACGAAATCAGGTAAAGAACATCGGCAGGAAGGGAAACGCAGTGTGATACCAGGGATATCTGTGTATGGGGTGTCTGTGGTGTCTGTGGGTATGGGGGTGTCTGATATATAGGTGTCTGTGGGTATGCCAGTGAGGGTGTCTGATATATAGGTGTCTGTGGGTATAGGGGTGTCTGTGGGCATAGGGACGGTGGAGTACTGGGCGGTAACCACAGTGGCAGCGAAGAGGGCGAGAAAGAGCTGGGTTTTGTTGGCAATCATACTGGACCTGTCGTTAGAACGTGATACAATGTTTGTGGGGCTTTTGAAGGTAAGAGCGAGGAGTGAAGGAATGGTAGCACGTCATTTGAATGGGAATTTCGGTGTCCTCCTGACGAAGACAGACAACTGACAGTGTCAATGACAGTCGAAGTCCCGGGCCAAACACCCGAACACGGGGCCGCCAAGACGTACCCAGACAACGCCCAGCCCAAGCTGCAATTGACCTCTGATAAGCCCAAACTAAAGTTGGAAACTCCAAAGTTGTCCGAACCAAAAGCTAGGCCCGATCGAGACTAACCACGGCACACACATGTCTTTCATCTGTCGCACGTTTTGCAGCTGCATCGACACATGACCACGCGGCTGACTCTGAGTCTCTGACTGGGGGTAACGTGCAGCCATAGTTTAATTGTCCAATGCCGGCTGCGTCCTGCGAAGGGCCTGAGCTCAACTAACCAGAACTAACCAAACTATGCTATCACGTCACCATTGTCCTTCTCTCTGCCTCCCTCTTCGATCATCACTTCCATGAGCATCAAACTCCACCCCAGAACCCTTGCGGTGCAGTTCTCCGCCACTCTGGGAGTCATTTTCGGCCAGGTTTCCTGGCCCTCCTCTGGTCCTGGTTAACGGAACATAATGCAGCTCCCGATTGAATTTCTGGAAAACTGGGCCTCTTCTGTCGAATACGACGTGGATGGCCAGTCCTGGCCGGCCTCAATTTCACTGACGGATCCACAGGGATGATTATGGTTTGCTTCTTTTTCTCTTTGGTTTTATTTCTTCATACTGATGACTAGATCAAGGAATCCACGAAACGTCGTCCTCAATCCGAACGGACAAAGTATCTCCTCGAGACGAGGGAACGTACGGCGGGGAGAAAGATTCGGAGGACGTTTTGGCCGTGTTCATAATGATGAGGAAGGCTATACGAGTGGGTGCAACGACCATAACCAAAGATAATTTTATACCTGATCTTCCCTGTCCAGTCCTTTTAGGAGTAGCTCATGTCCACGTTCTTCCTATTTCCGCCTTCGATGGCGGCGGGCGCGTGTTATGCAAAAGGTAGGCTCCTTTCTCTCTTCGATTCGATTCGATCTTTGAATTTCCTATGCAGATGTTGGCTATGGCAGGGGGTTTGTTACCCATCCTTTTTTCAGTGGGGATCATCGCTCCTCCCATCTAAAATGCTGTGAGAGGTATGAATATTCGCTCAGCCAAACATCACGTTCTGACCGTGACGCAAATTGTGGACTAGCCTGTCCGCCTCTCATCCTCTTCACGCTCACGAACATGACATAATTGCACTCATATCGGCGCCATGCGCCAACGCACGAAGACTCACCTTAAGCTTCGTAGACCGACCTCGTCGGAGCGTAGCGTATTTCTCAACGTGAAGGTATGACTACATCTGTTTCTCCGTGTACCATTTGTAATTAATGTCCCGATGTCCGAAGCCTCCCGGGCTCCTCCCCTTTGCCTTTCAGCAGAGCCTAGCGAGCGCGATATAGAAGGTTTCTGTGCTATATCATGGATATGTTGGTGAGCAATTCCGCAAATCCAATAGTTGGATCTCACTGTGTGAGCTAGTCGTTTCTTGAGCGCAAGCGGTTCCATCGATCAATAATGTTCTGCGGCGTACCCTTGTTTAGCTACATAACCTTCGAAAGCAATGGTAATGCATCGACTTACGACTATTCTTAAAGAGTCCTGTCATATGGATGTGGTGGGTGGTCTGGTGATCTGGCGGTGGGGCTCAGGGTCTCGGGCCGGTGCTGTGGCTTTTGGTTTTCAAGGCACCGACGGACTCGGAGCTTTACTAGTACTCTTTGGGTCTTCTGCGGTTGCATTTGCCATATAATCGTGTCTTTCTCACATGTTCACGACCGCACCCTCGATGAACACGACCTATCCCCTCAATTTCAGTAGAGTATCGAATGATATTCTGTTCCAAGCCTACTGCCTGAATCCACCATCCAACTCCTGCGACTTGGGGCCATGTCCAAATCCTGATGTCACTGGTATTGGCCAGCAGGTATCACGTGAGTTCACGCGTCAATTAGGAACCCGTCCTGCTGATAAATGGCTCGACTTGAAGTTTATATCACTTCAACGATCTTTGGTTAGCTCCCAGTCATCGTATAACGCGCCAGCATGATAATTTATAGTGACCTCTCAAGCCATCACAATCATTCACAGTCCTCAAAATATCAGATTTGCGTCATTCAGTTACCTTGCGAACATCTTTTCACTGCTTATCTCTGGTTTGGCCTCTATGCATAAAGTGCAGCTGACGCACAATGACGCCATCTTCGTTCTCATTGCAACCGTCTCTCCTGCGACTTTATACCTCTGGATAATGGCAATGATTACAGGTTTACCGAAATGCATTACCGACGAAATACCCAACAGGTATGAACGGATGTCCCTTGTCGGTCTATCGGTCCTCTCCTTTGGGCTATGGTTAACGATGCTTGCTTCTGTTGTTGCACCATCACGCCAAGGCCACTTCAGTCAGCCTGCATGTAACGAAGGACAGTGCGGCCCAGCACACACCGTGAATCCACTATGGGCTGCTTTCTTTTTGGGACGTTCCTTCCTTACAATAGCTACACTTTTACTGGCAGCACGACGAAAGCAAGCAAAAACACAGAGGCATACTGACCCAGTGGCACTGTGAGACCATTCCATGCTATAACTGCTGGCAACCATGATTTCATGTTTCTTTAGTGAGGCTACTGCTGCGAATGACTTGGATATCATCCACTGGACTCGGATATCACTCCAGAACAACCTCAAACCACATTTTGCATCTCCACGTCAACTTAATGCTCTACTATTCATTATGCAGGGATCAGTGATTGAGAGCATCTTGGCATCACCCCTGCGAAGTTCTGAGGGCCAAAGTCCAAGCCCAGCATTCATAACATATGTGATACAGTGTATCACAGAGGGAATTTTTGCCATGTTCTCCCTCCTGGTGATTTGGACAAACCCTGGTAGTGTCCGAAGCATGAAATGCCAGGTATTTTTAAGGCCCATACTTACCTTGCTTGTGATTGGCAATGTGACTATGGGCATCCTGACTCTTTTCTGGTTGCCACTGGCAAATGTTGTACCTGCTGGGTGCTTGGTTGTCATTGGGTGGAATTGGGCTGGGAGAAAAGGTGCAGGGGTGTTTAGTGTCAAAGTCATGTTCTTGCGATTCTTGTGAGTTTAAGTTCTCTGCATGCATAGATTCCCTCAATTAATAATTACAGTCCAATTATCTTGCTTCTCACTTCATCCATATCTCGATATCTGTTGCGTCTACCTCTGATAACTTTTGATTTTCCTCTCCAAATATGGTGGCTCTATATTTGGCAAGTGTCTTCCTTCACTCCATCAGGTTCATACTGGGACATTATAAAGGACCTTTGGTAAGTGCATCACCAGCTGTCCACTTTGTGTGCTTCTTCTGCAACTTTACAAATATAATTCAAAGGTTAAAGATCATGGACCATGCTCCATTCTTCAAGTTTACATACCTGGTTCTGGGACCTACCATAGCTTGGATATTATCCACAATGTACATCAACCCAACTAAATCAGGTGCAATGACATTTGGCCAGGTAGAATTTTTCATGACTATCCCACTCACATTACACCAATTGGTACTTTTGTACAGATATTCACATTGATTGTTTCCTGCAGTTCTCTGTATCCTTTGGCAGTCACTATCAAAGACAATAAAGGTGCCATCTGGAGGGTGGTATGGATGGTAGAGGAAGAAGATAGTAATGCAGACATCCCTCTGCACACTCCCCAAATACCATCTCCCACCATCCCAAGTTCAATCCCACCCATCAAAGATTCCAAATATTTCCTGCAACTGGCACTCCTCCGCCGAAAAACTGCATGACCAAAGTGCTGCCTTTGACACCCAGAGAGGCTGTGCACAGTTTACAGGCAAGGTGATTTTATGATACACTTGACTCAGAGTTCTTGGCAATTGAATATTATCAGATGTGTTTCCTTCTCCTCATATTTGTTTGATTGTATGATGTAACAACTGTAGTGCTGTATTTACCACCACTTTGACAAGATATATTTATTTCTCCTTGCATTCATTTTATTATGCTCAGGTGTGTGACTTGAATGTGACCAATTACAGTATTTCAGTAATTGGCATGGGCTGGCAAAACTCAGGATGCATAGTAATATCACTCTTGACATCCTTAATCATCAGACCACAATTCTCAGAAGTGAACTTTGCAACTTTCAAAAGAAAAATTGTAGGAACTTTGACACCTACGAATTACAGCATGAGACAGATGCAAAACACCAGTGAGAAGTTAAGAAAGGGACTTCAGGATCCTCCAGCCACATGAAAAAAGTGTTCAATTTGCAAACCTACAAACTTCACTCCTTGGGGGATTACATTGCAACCATTCATATGATTGGTACTATGGACTCATATTCTACAGAGCTGGTGTAGGCTTTGCCAGTCTTTACCTATATTTACCTGTCTTGTATTTAGCCTTTGATTGGCACCTTTATAAGGGCTGATCTCATATAGACAGAGGCACCTTTTGTACACTCACTAATACTATGATATATACATTATATATATTATTGCACAGATTGACCTGAGTATATCCTTGCTTTACTACACTTTTTTTGACCCTGAAACTTGTATACTATAGAGTATACTTTTCTACTTGACTTTGCTGTTATGTGAATATCCTCAACTGTGCAATAAACATCATTTTGACCCTGATGCGACCAGCAATGAGCTCTTTACACTCCCCCACCTATTCTGTGTGAACTGTGTGTGGAATTCTAGCAGTCCACACTAGTTGTCCACTCAGACTTTCCTAGAAATTCTTTTGGCAGAAGGTACTGCCAAATTTCCATTCCTAGTCCAAGTTTGGTCTGTGCAGATCAGCTTGAACTAGGAATTCCTAGCAAGGATTCCATGCAAACATGTCTCAGCAGGTCATGTGACATAGAGGATATGTTCAGACTTTCTGAGCCCTCAATTATATAATAAAAATTGATTTATTTAGGCATGGTTTGAACTCATGCCCTTGGGACTAATGTCAACAATATAACGAGGTCTTTACACTCCCCCACCTAATCCTATAGGACTCCGCACAGAGTCCGTGTACTCCATATAGTCCAACAAGGAGTCAAGTAGGACCACTCTCGGACTGAATATGCAGTCAAACAGTGCTGATATGGCAGGTCCAAGCAATTCCTGTCCGAGTCCAGTCCGAGTCCAGTCTGGGTAGACTCCACCTGGACTATACAAGGAAACATGGAGTCCACTGGACTATCAGTCTACAAGGACAATCTCAGAGTCCAACAGATTCCTACTCGGACTGTCTAAATGACCTATATTTCCCTATTTGGTAATTAGAAAAATAAATACTTGTAACGTGAATTGAACTCTCAATTACTTGAGTAGCATACACAATATAACCCAAATATAACCACTACACCACAATGGTGTTCCTAGCAGGGTAAGTCTTTACTCTACATACTATTGTTGGTGGCTGTGTATTACCAAGCACACAGCCGCGTCATCAACAACACCAGCTGGCACTACCACCACCACCCTCGACAACGACACCACCACCTCCCCCCCCACTACCTGCACAAACGAACAAACAAATGGGCCCAGTTAAGTTCAATTTGTATTCTGTACTATTTTTGTTTTTTAAACTAACTCTTTTTTCATTAATGATAGGTTATATCTATAGTATGATGACGCCACGACGCCAAATGGCCGCCACAGCCACCGCACCAACACCCAAAACCACCGCTGCAAGCCCCTGCTCGCAGGGTGGATTGCAGGTCGACAACGAACCAGAGGTGTAGGAGGACAACAGGGACAAAGACGAAGACGACAGCCCCAGCACCCGCCCTGCCACTGTGAGCAACTGCTCACAGGGCTGAAAGCAGGTGCTAACAGATGACCAGGAAGACAGGGGACAAGAAAACGACAAGGACAAGGACAACATGGGGCCGATGAGGAGAAGGACAAGGGAACAATGACGGGGGGCAGACAACAACGAGAACAAGGGCAACGAGAACAAGCAGCGACCCCAGCACCCACCCCCACCGTTGTGAGCCACTGCTCGCATGGGGGAAAGTGGGTGCTAATGGATGAGATGGGACAGCTACAGGGACAACGACGGGACAATGAGATGACAACAAGGACGAGGATGGGGGGGAAACAATGGGGATGAGGATGGGGGGGAAACAATGGGGACGACAAGGGGATAGGGACGACAAGGGGACAGGATGATGAGGGGACAGGACGACAAGGGGATGGGGACAACGAGTGGAGACAATGGGACGAGGGGATGATGAACAGGGATGGGGACCAGGATGAACACCAATGGAAAGGGCACGAGGAGGAGGAGGAGGAGGAGGAGGACGAAGGAACCCAGCACCCAGCACCCGCTCCCACCACTGTGAGCAACTGCTCGCAGGGTGGCCAGCAGGTGCTACAACAATGAGGATACCCCAACCACCACCATGACAAACTGGGGGGATATGATGGGAACAATGGCGAGAGACGACAACAACCACGAGGACAGTGAGGAGGACAACAGCGGGACCTGAGAGAACGATGAGGGGACGAACCCCACACACGACGGCAAACGAGGGCCAGTAGGGGAACAGCCAATGGGGATGGCCAATGAGCCATGAGGAGGAAGCCCCATGACCACCACTACAAGCCCCTGCTCGTAGGGTGGATCAAGGGTGCTGGACAATGAGACGATGCGAGGATGGTGAGGACAGAACGAGCGAGGGGACAACAACGGCAGGGGCGAGGACAAAGGCAAGGAGAAAGGGCCCGCGGGAAGCAAGAATGACAAACACGGTGGGGACGGGAGGATGGTGATGACAACACAGGCCCACGCCCTTAACCTCCCCTCCTCTCGCATCCTTTGCGAGAGGGTAGTTTAGTTTTTTTTTTTTGTTTACAATGTAATTTGTAAATAGACAATAAATATACATTTTAATGCTACTAAAGTAAGCTGCTCTGGCTCAGTTGGATAATTGTGTGTTGGTTGTTGCTTAATAATCATGAGGTTGCAAGTTCAATCCTTGCCTGTGACAAAGCTTTTATGGTACCTTTGTCAAACATTTCACTAAGTTCATTCGAGCTTGAATGCCACTCGGACTCCATTCGGACTAGGTTGGAAAAGTAAAGAACTGACACAGATGATAGCTATAAAAAAATGGACAAGGAGTCCGCACGGAGTCCTCACAAAGTCCGTGTGGAGTCTTATGGAGTCCATATGGAGTCCTTGTGGTGGTATTTGACATAATGTTGTCCTACAAATAGTCCACATGGAGTCCATACAGAGTCCACACAGAATAGGCGGAGTCCTATAGGATTAGGTGGGAGAGTGATAAGTACTGAATATAACCACACACCAAACAGTCTTGGTAGGTAAGTCCTCACCATCCTCTAAGTCTCATTGACATGGCTGTGTCACTGCCAGCACATCACTCTTTCCCATACCACCACCATCAACCATGACAATGCCCCTTCCTCTCTCCTCCCTCTTTCCATGACCCCAATGCCATCAACACCAATCCCATGATAACAAACACAACCACAAATGAGCCCCTTATGCACAACACAGCCCAAATGACATGAATCATCATTTGGGCCATAGTAAGTTTGTTTTTCTTTTATCCATGTTCTATTATACTAACCAAACCAGTACTTTATTTTTTAGGAAAAAAACGAGGCCCAGGGTGCACCCCACACCCTGGTGGGTTTACAAACAAACAGGGACAACAGAATGAACAACAAGGAAATAACAACAACAGTGGAAGAGAGGATGGCAGTGCCTGGAGGCCCATCTAGTGGGGGACCCACCAGGTAAGCACCCTTGCCCTCATATACTCACCATGTCATGCTGATGCAACCACCACCACCCCCATGGCACCGAACCCCTCCACTACAAGCAACTGCTCATAGAGAGGAATGCTGATGTGTATGAGTAGGGTTCATCACGGGTCACACCGCGGGTAAAATTTCATGCACCCCACCCGCACCCGCCAACACCGCACCCGTTGCAACACCACAACCGTGGTGATGGGTTTTTCCTGCGGTCTGTCATGACACACCATGGGTACAACACCACATATATTCACTGTGGTTTTTACTCTATCACTGCCTGGTATTTCATGTTCTACATTGTTATATATGTATTGTATAATCTACTAAATTAACTACAGCTCACAGTGGTGGTGGTAGACGGCGCTTGCAGTGGTCTTGTAACATAAGTGAAACCTATAATAAATCAAGAACTAAGTTAGTTGAAAGGGAAATAAGAAATGAACGAGAAACAACTTACCTGAGGCCCGCTGCTGCTTCTGTTGCCAATGCTCCCCATCGCAGCCAGTGGTGGCTGGCCATCCTCCCTGTCCCCATCCCCGTCCTTGTCCCGTCGTTGCTCCCCATTTCCACCCCGCGAGCAGTTGCTCGCGGCGGTAGCTGGGGGTGCTGTTGTTGTTGTTGGCATTCGTGATGGTCTTGCTACCACCTAACCACCCCACAAGTGGGGGCTCGTGGCAGTGGTGTGGGTGGGCCAGGGGGCGCCAGTCGTCGTCGTCAATAGTAAAATCACTACCTGAAATTGTTTTGGTTAGTAACAAGAAAATGGAATGAAAATGAATAAATTTACCTGTGGCCCAAGAGACGCCGACGTCTCTTGGGCCTTTTTTTTGTGTCACTGCCTGCTCTTCGTCCTCACTGCCCATGTCGTTATCCTTCGTCCCCCTCTCTGTCCCTGTCGAGTGGTGTTGTCGTCCCGTCTCATTGCTTGCAGTGGCGGTTGGGGGAGCCATAGTACTGGAGTGCTGGTGGTGGCCACCACCGTCGTCGTTGTGGTAAGTTTGTTAGTTAACAAAAAATGAAATGAGGAAGAAAAAAAAACTTACATATGGGCCAAGAGATGTTGACGACGTCACTTGGGCCCTTTCCCCCTCGTTTTCTTCATTGTCCCAACCATCCCCGTCCCACTTCCTTCCCCCACCTCCTCACTGCTTCCCATTGTTGTTGTTGTTGTCCCATCCTTGTCCTCATCCCTGTCTGGTTCGTCATTGTCCTTTCATCATTGTGCCCTCCTCCCATTCTCTATCATCTCCCATTGGCCCCATTGTTCCCATTGTTCCCATTGTTCCCATTGTTCCCATCCTGTTGCTCCCCATTTCCACCCCACGAGCAGTTGCTCGCAGCGGTGGGTGGGGGTGCTGCGGTGGTGTGGTCATTGTGGTGGTCGTGGTCATCTTAGCGGTGGATGGGCCTGGGGGTGCTGTTCGTGTGTGATGTGGCTGACCCCTCCCCTCCCTGTTGCCTTCGTTCCCCCTGTGGTTCGTTCCCCCCATTCCTCCCACCTCCCATCGTCCTCTGCATGTCTATGTCATCGTTGCCGTCATCGACCATCTCTCATCCCCTGGTGTCCCCATCCATTAGTGGTGGTGGGCGCTGGTTCGTGGTGATGTCCTGCAGCGGTTGGGGGTGCTGCGGTGGTGTCGTCGTCGTCGGGGTAGTCATGGTAGTCACATCATTGTAACTTTACTTGTAAACAATGCAAATGAAGAAAGAAAAACTTACCTGGGGCCCAAACGACCTTTATCATCGTTTGGGCCCGTTTCATTCGCTTCATGTCACTGGTGTAGGTAGTTTAGAACCTAAAAACTCAGTTAGTTGTGAAGTAAGAATGAAAATAATTACAAACGACGATTTCATCGTCGGTTGATCAATGTCCGGCATCTTCCCCAGCCGGTGACTTAAATACCCATTAATACCTGTGACACTGCCAAAATGGGTACGGTGTGCCACAGGTCCGGCATTTTGCCAACCGTACCTGTACCCATCAAACCTGTGGGCCGTTTACCACGGGTTGACCCGCACCCGTGCTTTACCCTATGTATGAGGCTGAGATGACACAGTAAAGGGGGAGAAGAAATGAACTCAATGCGATGACATGCATCCACCACCATGCCTATGAGCAGCTGCTCATAGGGTGTTTTTTGGGTGCAGACAACCATGGGAAGGGGAAAGGGGATGATGATGATGGGGGGAGGGGAGGATGATGACAATGAGCACCCCACCATGAGGAGGGCAACTAGACAAATGAGGGACACATGATACAATGATGGGAGAAGGAAATGGTATGGCACCTGCCACTATGCCTGTGAGCATCTGCTCGTAGGGTGGTTTGTTAGTGCAGACAATGACAATAGGGGGAGGGGGGATGAGACAACCATGATGATGGGGGAAGGGGGAGGGGAAAACAAGACAAGGGGGGGGGGATGGGGCATCAGGGAGGGATAGGGGAAAAACAAGACAAGAGGGACAAGACAATGATGGGGAGGAGGGGGGAAACAAGATGAGGGAAGGGGAGATGAGACAACTACAACAAGGGGCAGAGGTCACAATATGATGACAAGCACCCCACCATGCCTATGAGCAGCTGCTTGTAGGGTGGTTGGCAAGTGTGTACAATGCCAGAGAGATGAACACCAGCACCTGTCCTCCATCACTGCAAGTACTTGCTTGCAGGGTGGTTCAGGTGCTGCCACATCACTACCACCTCACATCTGCCATCTCACTCTTCCAGTGATGGGTTTTTATTATGTGGTATCTGCTGCCTCCCTGTATGGGAGACAGCCTTAGTATTTTTTGGAGTGCCATTGCTTGATGTGAGCAATGGTAACTTTTCTATTGCTAGGCATGTATTGTAATGAGTAATAAATTGCAGTAATAATATGAATATTATGTGCCCATTTGTCACAATAGTTAATTATGCCCTTCTTATATCATTCTGACCAGAATACCCTGGATTCAAATCCTGTGCTGTACATAAATATTTTGCTCTTACTCTTACAAAAAAGAATTCACCAAGTATGTCTTGACTCAGACTTTACACAGACCAGCTAGGACAACTTGGACATTAGTAGGACTTCTTATAGCTATAAGATGCTTGGACTTGGTCAAATTCTTTAGTCCACATAATGTCCAAGCTGTCCATGTAGACTACTCAGACTTTATTAGGAATCTGTGTGGATAGCTAGGAGTCCATGTGGACTAGGTGGGCGAGTGTAAAGTACAGCTGGAAACAGCTAATCAAACTTGACTTTTTTCATAATCCAATCCTGACATGACCCATGACAGTTTCTTTCTGAAGTGATTGACCAGAGAATGTCTATCACTAGAGCTAAGGCCAAGATTCAGAACAAAGCTGTACTTTACACTCCCCCACCTAGTCTGCATGGACTCCTAGCTGTCCACGCAGATTCCTAATAAAGTCCAAGTAAAGTCCAAGTAGTCCACACGGACAGCTTGGACATCATGCAGACTAAAGAATTTGACTGAGTCTGAGCATCTTGTACCTGTAAGAAGTTCTAGTAATGTCCAAATTATCCTAGCTGGTCTGAGTAAAGTCCAAGTAAAGACTTAGTGAATTTTCTTGTAAGAGTAAAAGCAAAATTTAATGTACAGAGTAGGGTTTGAACCCAGGGCATCCTGGTCAGAATTACATAAGCAGGACACAATTAACCACTGTGTCAAATGGGCACATAATATTTGAACTATTACTACTATTTATTACTCATTACAATGTATACCTAGCAATAAAAAAGGTTACCATTGCTGTTAAGTACCAGGCTAGACTGAGAGTCCGACGGGATTTACGGAAAGGACTTGGCTTCAACTTATAAGAAGTTGTGCCCTTTGTATCACTTCGTGCCCTAACTTCAGAACAGAGATGGAGACTAGAACAGATTTCCGATGAGGAAGTCCGAGAGAGGGTAAGGGGTTCCGAGGGGAAAGTCCGAAGACTTGGAACTTAAGGTACAAGAGAGCTAGGTGTGACTTGGTCGATATTCGAACTGAAGAATACAACTGATAGTAGCTAAGCTTTATACTAGGTCAGTAATGAGGCGGTGTCTACGAGAAGGTCCGACGCAGGTAACGGGTGCACAGGCCATAGTAATGTAACTAAGCTACCTATATTAATGAGTGGTGTGGAACGTGATGTAATAAGTGTATCAATAAAAAGTAATATAAAACGTACAGCCGAACGGAGTTGCGGTCGGATTTCCAATCGGAAACCCATCAGAAGTTACGGATGTAACAGTATTTCCCCCTTAGGGCCGAGCCTACGAGGCACGTGACTGTTGAAAAACTAAAATAGAAATAAACGGATCAACGAATTTTTTCTTCATCTTTACTACTACTACCAATACCATGCCCGCCGAACGTGTCCAATCCGCATCCCCGACCCTTGAGGAACTCAAGGAGAGAATGAGGTTGAAGCAGGAGAAGTTGGCAAGGGAGGCTGAGGAGGCGAAAAAATGTGCCGAGGAGGCTGCCAAGAAGGCAGCTGAAGCGGCCAAGGCCAAGCGGAAAGCCGCAGAGGACGACGAGAGCGAGGCTGGGCCCTCAAAAAAACCCAAGACCAAGGGAAAAGGGCGAGCGGAGGAAACCCCTGCGGATACCGCAGGGGAACTTGCTGACTCTGCCTGCCAGTGGTGAGTAACAACTGGTTTTGTTTATATTGCCTACTGAGATTTTCTTTAGCTGCATCTCCAATGGCGTCGACTGTGTACGTGGGACGTCCCACGGCAAGTCGTGCCTTGCCTGCGTGCGGGCGAAGCAGAAGTGCGAGGGTGCTGCCTTTGCAAGGGTGGAGAAACCTGCGGCGTCCAAGCCCATCGTAGCCGCATTGGGGGAGATTGTGAAGGTTCTGGTGGGGATCAGGTGCGACCTCTGGCACTTGGCGAACACGGTGGGCGACCGATGGATTGGGGCAGACGACGACGAGTTCGACCCCGAGTACAGTGACGAAGAAGAGGAGGCTGTGGGGGAGCTGCCCGACTTGGTGAGGGAGGCGGATGAGTACAGGGAGTTCACCATCAGGAGGCGGTGGGAGATTGAGAACGCAGGGGAGGATGACGAGAGCGAGAGTGAGAAGGGGAGTGAGAAGGGAGAGTCTGAAGCGGGCAAGGATGCGAAGTCCGCAGGGAGTGGCGATGAGGGTGCTGGCCCGTCGGGTTCCGTGGGGGTCGCGCCTTAAATAGATTTTCTTTTTCTTTTGCTTTATAAAATCCTCTTGTCTCCTGTCTTTAAGTGTGACTGAGTGTAATGGTCAAGGACCGGGTTTGCTCAGGTATTGCGCATGGAAGTCCGCCAGAAGCTCCTGCGCATGTTCAAGTTCAGTAGCCGGTAACCACAAATTCTCCTCATCTGTGCCCTCATACCCTGCCCAGCGGACAAAATACAATAATTTGCATTTTCTCCAGTTGTCAATCTTGGAGTCCAGGATGGCCACTATTTCGTACTCATCTTCACCAGAGATTTCGATCTGAGGTGGCGGGGGTTGGGTCCAATTCAGGATTTGATTTGGGGTTGCTGGTTCCAGCTGAGAGACATGGAATACCGGGCGAATTGCGTGGAGATGATCGGGGAGCTGAATTGTAACTGAGTGCGTACCAGGCCGTGCAATAATGTCAAAAGGTCCTAGATTCTTTTCTGATAGTTTCTTGGACGGACGTGTGGTGCGGATGTTTTCTGCTTTGACAAAGACTTGCTTTCTGACTTTGAAGTCAGGAGCGGGAATCCGTCAATGATCTGCGGGACCTTGGTAACGTTTCTGCGCTGCAGTTAACTGTGTGCGGAGTTCAGTGTGTAGTTCATCGAGGTCAACGACAAACTCTCGGGCGCGTTGTGACGCAAGTTCGCGCTCGGGGTAGACAGTGATGTTCGGGTGGTAACCTTTGTTCGCAAAGAATGGAGATGTTCCCGTTGATGTGCTCGGAGCGTTGTTGTAGGCAAATTCTCCAAGGGGAAGGAGCGGGGACCAGTTATCCTGCTGATAGTTGCAGAACATTTGGAGGTACTGTTCGAGTGTCTGGTTAAGTCATTCAGTTTGCCCATCACCTTCCGGGTGATAACCCGAAGTGAAGTGAATCTTCATGTCTAGTGCGGTTCCCAGTGAGCGGAAGAAGTGGGAAACAAACTCGGAGCCCCAATCGCAAGTGACGTGGGACAGAACTCTGTGCTTGGAGAACACATGGATGACGAATAGTCTTGCAAGTTCAGGAGCAGTAATTTCGTCTACTGTAGGGATGAATATACCTTGCTTAGATAGTCGATCCACAATGACTAGGAGAGCGGTGTGGCCATCGGACTCCAGTAGGTGCTCAATGAAATCCATCGAAATGGAATTCCACGGCCTTTCCGGAATGGGAAGTTGCTTCAAGAGTCCGTAGGGTCTGTGACGGGGTACTTTAGAGCACTTACATGTGGTGCATGAACTGCAGAAGTGTTGCACAAAGGTTCGTAGGTTGGGCCACACATATTCTGGTCGAATGAGTTCGAGGCCCAGTATGGCCGGACAGAATGTGATCATGATTATACTGGAGGACTTTCAGGCAGAGGTCGTTAACATCTGGGACGTGAATCCGGTTGTATTGACGGAGTAGTCCGCTTTCGTCCATGGTCCAGTTTGGAGCAGTAGGGATAGGCAGATGGGCTGCGGAAAGTGGGTCAAGCATTAGGGATAAACAAATGATGTTATGGAGCTGCTCAATGTCCATAATGATAGCATTCCGAATAATCGGAGTTGCAAGGGTACTCGCATGGAGTGATGTGGTGAGTTGTTCTTGGGTGAAGATAGGTCGGAAATTGCTTGGGTTTGCCATGGCGAAGTCACTATTTCCCCCTTTGCAGTAGACGTCCCATTGTCTAGTTAAAGCATCGAGTTTTGCGCCTAATTTCCCGGGACGGAAATGGATGACCATGTTAAATTGTGAGAGGAACTCGGACCATCGCGCTTGACGTCTAGTCAATAGTTTAGTGGTTGCGAAATACTCCAGATTTTTGTGGTCAGTGACGACATCAATCGGAATTCTGCTACCCTCGAAGTACTGACGCCAATGCTTGAATGCTTCAAAGATTGCGAGTAGTTCCTTGTCATGGGTGTCATAATTGAGTTCCGCAGGGTTGAAGGAGCGTGAGTGGAATATGACTGGGTAAATTTCCCCGCCGTTGGTATAGACAGAGAATATTGCCGCGAGGGCATAGTCCGAAGCATCTGTTTCAAGCATGATTTTAGCATCTGGTACCCAGTGAGTGAGGACTGGAGCATGCATAAACTCTTCCTTTAACTTCTCGAAAGCTGCGCAGCATTTGCTATCGAAGTTCCAAGGGGTGTTTTTCCGGGTAAGGTGGGTAAGCGGTATTGTGATCTCGGAATACCCGAAAATGAATCAGCGGTAGAAATTTGCAAAGCTGAGGAAGGACTGAACTTCCTTTACTTTGCGTGGTTCTGGCCAATTGATGATGGTTTGAACTTTCTCCTGGGACATAAGGAGTCCGTTCGGGCTTAAAATGAAGCCTAAGTATTCCACAATGTCTTTGTAGAATTCGCATTTCCCCGCATTAGCATATAGACCATGCTTGTGGAGTCTCCATAGGACTTCCTTGATGTGTTGCTTGTGCTGAGACATATCATCGGAGTAGATTAGTATGTCATCAAGGTAAACAATGACACAAACGTCGAGGAGGTTGCTGGAAGGCTGCTGGGTTAGGCAGCCTCACTAAGTCGGACAGGTAAGACAGGACCAAGTTCTCTTCGTTGCAGAGAAGTAGGGAATAGTAAAGTACAGGAACAGATAATATATAACTATACCTTCATTGCAGAGAAGTAGGGATAAGGCAACGAAGGAGAAAAAAGATGTAATATATATGAGCCATGCTCCATGTGAGGTAATGTCCGCATCAGGTCTAGCATACATAAATGGAAGGTCGCATCAGATGTGGGCAATTAAGGAAGGGCACGCATCAATCAAGTTCTCGTTCAGGAGTTGTGACACTAATGTTCATTGAGGTGCCACGGTGTTTGCTACAACGCCGGTGGCTGTGCTCGGCGCCGAGGGTGTGGCTATGCTCAACACCGAGGGTGTGTTGGTGCCAAGGATGTGTGTGTTCATGGCATGGGGTGTTGCAGCAGCCTGTTAATAGTTGAAACAGGCTTTCAGTTAGTGTTCATTGCAGCGGTGTTTGCTACAGCTCCGGTGGCTGTGCTCGGCGGTGGTGGTTGTCTCGGTGCCGAGAGCGTATCGACGCCGAGGGTGTGTGGCTGTGCTGTCGGTGTGGGGTGTTGCAGTAGCCTTGAAACAGTGAGTGTTTGTTGCAGTAGTGAATGTATCATTATGTGTGTTGGTGTTCATGAAAACGCCGGTG
>QFEU01002091.1:0-10333 GCA_003316345.1 Tricholoma terreum
AGCAGCAGCAGGGTTCTATCGGTCGGCAACAGCTTGAGGAGAGGGAGAGGAGGCGGTTGGAGGAGGCGAATATGCAGAGGGCAGGGAGGAAGAAGAAGGAGAAGAAGGAGAAGGAGTGTGTTGTCATGTAGAGCTGGATTGGGGGGCATGCGTGTAAACGTATGTGATTGTAATTTCTCTGGTTCGGTTGGAAGCTACAGCACTTTTTTTTATCTATATAACAGATAGATAATTTTCCGTCGATCGAGGTGTATGCGTATAGACTTGATGAAGGGTGATATTGGGTCGATATCTTTGTGATATGTATACACAACTTCTCACCATTTCGGATCTTGAACATGTCAGAGTCGACCTGGTTGTTCTGACAGGGTAGATGCGCACATGCCGCTTGCTGTGCCTCCGCTTGAATGATGACCAGGGGCGCCCTAGAGTCGCGACATGAACCCCATTTTCTCTCCGACTACAAAAGTCGGCTATTTCAGTTCATCCATGCTGGTGTGATATTAGTAACTTCACCACGCTATCTATTTTTATTTTTATTTTTATATCCCATTTATTCTCCGTTGTGGCGGACCATATGTAAGAGATTAAATAAGTACGGTATTTCTTGTGCCCCTAAGGTTCCTTCTCGTGTTCTTTTTCTTCGTCATCTGCTTGGAGGTACCACGTAGTGGTTCTCGAAGCGCCGTCGGCGCCGTAATAAGTGGTGCTGAGACCGAGTGTATTGTATAGGTGCTGCTGTCGTCGTTCTCTGTCTTTCGTTCTCTTTTCTCTTCTTTCTCCGATCTCCTATCTCCTATCTCCTCTCTCCCTTCCTCTCTGTTGCTCTTCGTCTAGTGTTGGTATGTCTCCGAAAGTGCTGTGAAAACATCCGGTTTCGGCTACAAATTTGAATAATGCACGAAGCGTTTTGGGTGTAGTGAGTAGTTTCGTGATATTGATATCTCTTCCGCCTGTGTTATTACGTAGGGTTTGTCTGGCTCTTTGGTGTGCTGAGCAATGTAGCATGAAATGTTGTACCGATTCTTCTCCTTGTCGGCATGCTGGACATATTGGTGAGTCACTTTTCCCAATGTGATGAAGATGCTTAGCTAGTGGGGCATGTTCTGTCTGTAACTGTGATAGTATGCTGGCCACCTTTCTTGGCAGGTTAGTTCCGAGTTCTCAGTATTGAGAACGGGGTTATGTTGGTCGTGGCTTGCAAAAATCTATTTTTGCGGTGATTGCCGAACCGGGTGTCGGTGTTGTTGGGACCCGGATCCGGCCACTGTGATGGTGAGCCTATTTTTATCTATTTTTGCGGCGTATGCCGATGCCTAAGAGATGAAACACGGGCGTCGAGACGAAAATTCTATTCACCCTTCGTTGTCTGACAGAAGCATTGTCTAAGTAAATAGTTTACTTGAGTTGAGAAAAGTAAAAGCTCGGAATATACACGTATAGGAAGTACAAAATAATGCGGCTGAGAGAACTCGGACATGCCATGTGAAGCAGTGGCCCACTAGCACAAGTTATTAACTTGATGTACTTGTCCGAAGGGGCCGTGGGGTCGGTCTTTTTCATCCTTCCATATCGCGGCAAGCTTTGCCACGTTTTCTGTGCTCTGTGCTTGAGTTTTTCATGTACACCCACTTCATCGCGGATTTGCTGTGGGTTAGTGTCTTTTTGAGGTATTTCGGTAGCTCATGCCTGTCACTGCTTCCCTCCGTTATTGCCTTCTTTGCTTGTTCGTCCGCCTGTTCGTTGCCCTCCACTCCTTTGTGTCCTGGTACCCATTTGACTACGATTTGTATTCCACGGTGCTTGTTCTTTAGTGTGTCTATGTTCTTGTGGAACACGTCGAATATGTGATGTCCTGGAGTGGGCTTAGTTAGTTGTGTGGCTGTGATTGAGGCTTGATTGTCAATGTAAAAGATGGCCGACCGTACTCCCCACTCATCGGAGACTAGTTTAGTACCTAACACTGTGCCTACTCCTTCTCCCTCGTAAACAGTGTGGTGTCGTTGCGAGCCCAATTTGTACTGTAGCTTGGTTTTCATTCTTCCGTTTCTGTATAGAACTGCTGCCGCACCTATTTTCCCTTCCATGCCTGATCCATCGGTGAAGACCTTTACGTCTGATCTGTCGTGTTCCAGGCTCTCTATCGCTTCATCGATGTTGTTTGCAATGTTGGTTGTGACTTTCGGTTTCCATTTTGTGTCGTATCATACTGCCTTGATGGTTTCGACGTTTTGGGGGTGGATGTTGTATCTATGCATGAGGTCGTGTAGTGGCGTTGGGTGATGTTTCACTAGTCTGTCTGCTGCTTTTGTGACTGGTTTGTGTAGGGGGTGTGTCGCGGGTAACGATGCAAGGCGAATGGCTGCTTGGTGCTGATGTTTGTCAACTAGTAAGTGAAAGGGAATTAGATTTGCCATGACCTCGACGATGTCAGTTGCTGTGGTCTTCATTGCTCCTGTTATCATTATTGCTGCCCACCTTTGTATCGATGCCAGTTTGTTCATGATGGCTCAGTTGTTGTGGCTGTCTTTTGTTTGTTTGCCTACATTTTGCTGTGGGGTGAGGAAGATGTCAGCAGCGTATAGCATGCAGGGGACAGTGATGGAGAGGTATAGTTGCCGCATGTATTTTGCGTTAATTCCTTGTGATGTCCGTGCTAGTCTGCCAAATTGGATTAACCAGTCTTGACCCTTTGCGAGCGCCGCTGTGCACTGTCCTTTCCAGTTCAGTTTGTTGTCTACTATTACTCCTAGGAATTTTGCAGTTTCTTTCGATGGTATGTGCTGGTTGCCGAGTACTAGAGTGCGTCGTGGTATTTGTATTCTCTTCTTTGGGTTTAGCTGGTGTGGGATGAGTTTCCTTGATATGTTGAGGAGTTGGAATTTTTCAATGCTGAATTCACAGTTGTGGTTTCTTGCCCATTTGAATACTCCTCCTGTCTGGTTCATGATGTCTCATAGTTTTCCGTGGGTTTCTGAGAAGTCTTTTCCTGTGACGATTATGACTGTGTCGTCGACGAACAGTAGTATCCATTTGCCTATCTTGAGGACTGGAATTTTCAGTAAGTCTGAGTTGTAGATGAGGTAACAGATTCCTGAGTAAGGGTCTCCCTGGTCTAGTCCATTTTCCACCACAAAGGCTGTTGTTTCATAGTCGTCGAATGTTAGGGTCGTCTGGCAGTTTCCTAGGTGTCGTTCCATCCATTCTGTGTATTCCTGGGGTATTCCTCTTTTTCTCATGTTGTGTATGAGGCGATTGATGTCTACGCTAGGGAATGCACCTTTAACATCAAGGAATAGAGTGGATGCGACTTGACCTTTTCTCCATGTGTCTTTTACCATGTTTGTTAGCATGTATATTGAGTCCGTTGTGGTGCGTCCTGGTCTTGCTCCAAAGTGGTTGGTTGGTAGTATGTCGTGTTTCTCGCACATTGTGACGATGTCATTCGTTTGGCAGCTGTTGAGCAAGTGTGCTATTCTGTCTGAGAGTACTATTGGTCGCCACGCTGAGGGGGCAGTGTAGTCAGGCTTTCCGGGTTTTTTTAAGATGAGTGTTTTCGTGGCGGCCCATTCCTGTGGGTAGTATTTTAGCGAGTTAGTCGCATGAAATAAGGGACCTAGATGTGGAACGAGATCTTCTCTGGCATATACAAAGATCGAGTTTGGTATTGTTCCACTTCTGGTGGCTTTATATGGCTTCAGCTTTTTTATTGCATGGTGTATCTGCTCGTCCATTATGTTTGTAAATGTCCATCGTGGCAGTGGATATTGGTAATTTTGTGGTATGGGTGGTGTCGTTGGGTTTGGTGGGGGGAAGAAGGTTTCATAAAACAGTTGGCCTTTACTTGCATTGTCCGTCGCCTATTTTGTCATGCATTTTGTTATTGGGTCTTTTACCTGTAGCGTCAGGATTCTTGCTTTCCCTGCATCGGTTGCTGGTGAGGTCACCAGTCTACTTGCCTGCCATACGCTGGATTGATCAAGTCCTTCTAGCCATTCTATCCAATATTCTGCTTTCGCCTTGCATATCATTTCTGAGTATTGGTTTCATTGTCTTCAGTATTCTTTATGTACTGGGTGTTGTGCTGTAACAGGTTGGAATCCTGTTCAAGAGAAGGCCTTAGACTTGTCGTGCACCAAGCAGAGTATGATCCAGTTTATAGGAGGCAATACTACGCTAATGCGGTGACAAGGTAAAAGGTTCTCCCTTACATAAGCAAAGTTGTTGTAGGTAAAGGTCCAGCCAAATAATACCCCCAGGGGTGTAGCTAGACTAGAAGTGACCCCTTACATACCCCCCTTTGAGATTGCTAACAAAGCAATCTGAAACCATAAGTAAAGAAATATCAATAAAAGGTATCAAAGAATGAAGGTAATAAGTTGGATAGGTGATCAATAAAGAGCGCACCAATGAAAATATCAATCAACAAATGTAAAGACCACAACACCTCAAATAGGATCGCAATAATACATGCAGGTAATGGGGAAGATATCCCATTACCTGTTAGCACCAGTCTTGATGACACCTTGAAGCATATAGAAGACTGACCCCTGATCACCAATGCGAATCCCACAATTTGGGTATCTCATCGCCCTCTAGCAGATGGTCCGAATTATAGAGGGATGGTAGATAGATATCCAGTGTGTGAAGTCATAAGAGTTCTGGTACTGAACACCGTCCCCATTACCTCCTGACTCTCAATCCTGCGGGCAAGTGAGAGCCTAGGGGTAGTGATGGCTTGTAGGTGGAAGCGCGATCTCATTGTCCTCTGTAAGGTTGTTGGACCTATAGAGGAATGGTGGATGGGCATTCAACATTCCAGTTATGGAGTCAAACACCAGCCCCATCCGTCTCCTGGCTCTCAGTCGTGGTGACAACGTAAAGGCCTAGGGACAGCAATGGTGTGTGGGAGCACGTATGATGAAGATGTCCCATGTCTGTCATAGTTGACTTCACCTACAGGGTCTGGTCCTAAGACCATATCCCATAGTGAGCTCCAAGGTGGGCTCAGGTGCATGTGCGATATGTACATGATAGTGTACAGTTGTATACATAGCAGTGGGCGTGAACGCCGACCACTAAAAGTCGGGGAGGAGCTCAGGCGGATGCCTGAGTTGCTCCGCTACAAGGTCCGGATTGACAAATCTAGGCATGCGGCCTAGCTCCATGTCCTCATTCCCTGGTGATGGTTCAGATTGTCGCATGGCCCAAATGGCCATTGCAACCACACTGATATAGACCAGGAATATCACACCATATATGATATAAGTAGCGATCATTGGAATCATTGGGATGGACTTGTGGGTGGAGGAATAAGATAAAGCGAACAAGTAAGAGACTTGTTGCTTATAAGATCGGAAATTAAAAGTTAAATCACCGATGACAGTTTAGAATGAGTGGCCAGAGCCGGTCACCATTACAACTGCAGGGTTTAACATATATGGACAAATGAAAGATATTTCTTCTCACCATCAAAGCGTCTTGGGCGCTTTTGAAGGAGAAGGTAGTTGCAAGAATTTGAAACTTTCATTTGGGGTCATTGGTATGGACTCGAGGCTCCTCGTGCCTCGGGACCTCTTGTGTAGGTATATATACCCCATATGCTCTTTCAAAATTTCATTCTGGATGCATATCTGGTATTCCCTCCCCCTCCGAAAGAAAAGAGGAAGGTGTACCAGATTTGAATTACATCTAGCGTAACTGCGCTGAGCATAATTATCATAAAGGGGTATGCCCCTTCAGATTGATACTATGGCCCACTGTTCCCTATATTTCACTATGGAGCGATCAAGGGTGAGGCACTCATGAATACAGAGTGTTGCCTCATCGGGGTGGCAGTGGAAGTAAGTAGCTGGTTCCAGCTACAAGGGTGGTGTACAATGTACCATCCAGTGGATTTAAATAACTCTAGTTGAGGGGTTGTGTCCCTCAACTGCAGAGTCTGATTCAACACGATGACACCAGTGTTGTCGGTCACGCAAAGATCACGTGTGAGCGCGTGCACGCGTTTCACCGTTTATCATTACCGTTGTGTCACAACAACGGTCATTCTAACGTCGACAAGGTGTGCGTCAATGGACGCACACATCCCTTGGATCATCCGGAAGACAGTCAGCACTTACGCTGGCTGTCAATGGATCTCGAAGACATCGGAGGTGTGGGGGCCCACAGGGGTAAAGTTGGCAAGCAAGAGGACTCGTCCGCCGGCTAGCCCCTACGCCCGTATCCTAACATCTACCACCACCAACGGCAACGCTAGCCATTGCGCGTCTCGTTGATGGGGGTACTCAGTCCCCACGTTCGTATTCAGGCGCCACCCGCCAAGTGCGTGGATATACGCAGTCTTGGCATGTGGGATTGACGGGAGCCATGCACATCAGCACCTCCCATGGACTATCCGGACGACAGTCAGTGTTAGCGCTGGCCGTTGACGGATCCCAGATGTGAGGGGTACGTGGCCCATTAGAACCACTGGGGCAGCACATCATACGCTGCCTCGCATTTACTGATGTTCTCGGTTGTCGAACAATGATAATCGTTGTTTGACGATCCTTCTAGGACCGAACTCAACGCCAACACGTCTGCTTTCTTGTTTGGCATCCCTACGTGGTTCGGGATTCCCGAACACATTCCCTTTCCATTCCACCAACAGAGATGACACTTAGTTCATCTTGTTGGTTGGTTCGACTTCTTCTGTCTCGTCCTTGGGTGATCTGGCCAACTGTGGCAACGAAGCAACAATGTTAGTCATTGTTTCGCGTATCCAGCCAACATTGATGCTGGTTGTCGACGGATCAAGGAAATGGCATGGGAAGTGGGTGACGAGGGCCCATGTGAAGTTCGTCGAGCAACGCCGGATCGATGGAAGCAATGACACTTGTCGTTGCTTTGATTATCCAGCCTTTGGTATAAGGTGAGTGGTTCATCTGAACCACCAGGGCAGCGCAAGATGCACTGCCTCCCCTTTACTAACATTCTTGGTCGTCAAACGACGGTAATCATCGTTTGATGATCCTTTTAGGGCCGAACTCGACGCCAATGCGTCTCCTCTTTCATTCGGCACGGCTGTAGCTTGTTGGGACAACCAGAGCAGCATGACATGCTGCTTCGTGTTCCTTTGAGTATTCCTGGTTGTCGAACAATGATCTTCGTTGTTTGACTGTTCCTCTAGGTCCGAACTCAGTATCCCTGTGTCTCGTGCTTCCCGAACACAGTCTTTTTCCTTTCCACCAATGGAGATGACACTTAGTTCATCTCGTTGGTTGGTAATCTATGTCTGTCTCGTCCTACAGACGAGACGGCTCTCGTCTTTCTCTGGTGCTACTAGTACCACCTTCGCCCCTTTTGCTTCGCAACCTGGCGAAGCACACCAAACTTCCCATCAGAATAGCTTTATCCTGATGTGGACTGTCTCGTAGGGCTTTGATATTGTAGCGATCAGCGCTATGGACTATTTTGGAGGTGTTGTACACCTCTATGTTGTTGTACCAATGTCCTAGCATTTCTGCGTGGGCTCGTTTAGCCACTACATTGGTGCTGGGTACATATGACTTCCATTTCTCATGTAACTTGCGAACGAGGTCTTGTTTGCATGTACAATTGAGTTTTCGGGTGGAGTTTCCCACCTGTAGAATAGTATGTGTGCCGTATTTGAAGTGGCCCACATCTCTTTGTAAAATGTCTGAGTGACGATGACTCTTGTCGTCCCTCAGTATCATTTGCTTTATGTCAGGTGGCCGTCCACGCTTCCCTGCGCGGATGCCATCACCAACATCCTCTGATTTGAAACCAGGGTTCCCTGGTTCTACGGTTACTTGTGCGTCACTACACACAAGTGAACTTGAGACTTTTGAATAGTGAGGATCACTATTCTTTGTTGTACTGGGGTCAACATCTGGTGGTCGACTCTGTTTTCCTTTACAAGTGATATCATGGACATCAAGACCTCGTTCAATGACAGGGCTCTTAGAGTCCAGGTGAACATCTTGACGTTCACTTTCGACACTCTTTAGTTTATTCGCTGGTGGCATAGCTAAGCACATCTGCGAATCATCAGTCCTACGAACGACTTCTCGTTCACAGCTGGTATTTGTTGTTGAGGACTGGATTGATTCCTCAACTTGAACATCATCATAACACACATCTTGGGCATCAGGAACTTCAGGTCCTGGTCCCAATGAGACATGTGGTTCTATTGCGACGGAACAGACTGTGTTGTTCCTAATCATCTCAGGATAATCATGAGGGCAAGTGGGATAACTA
Organism: Tricholoma terreum; assembly: GCA_003316345.1. Lineage (NCBI taxonomy): Eukaryota > Fungi > Basidiomycota > Agaricomycetes > Agaricales > Tricholomataceae > Tricholoma > Tricholoma terreum. Next base: position 8,263 of record QFEU01002091.1, read on the forward strand.
GGCCCCACTTGTTCACTCGGGATGGATGGTTTCATCTCAACAGAAATAATTGTTCCTGTTCGAGAGCTTGGTACATCCAGAGCTGAGTTGGGTCTGACAAGGTTCTCGGTGAATGGCTCATTAGCGATTTGCTCTGAATCATTGTTGTCAGGACCTTTTCGGAGAGGACTAAGTCCTCTTGTTGGGAGTGGCTTGTTCCTCCATTCAAGAAGGACACTGTTTCGGGCTCGAGAGGGATTTCTGATTCCCTCTCGACAATCCTTACTTGTTGCGAGTTGAGGAGGACATTCCTCATCCCGCAACACTGGTTGATCTTTGTTCATCTTGCGTCGACTTGCGCATGAGGTAATAGATGCGAAAGGAGCATAAGTCCTTTTGGCTGTTTGCTTGAGGCTTCTTGTAGGCCTCAATCTTGACTCATTCATTGGTATCACGTCCAGTGGACGTGGTTCCGATGGACATGACTGAGTTATGTCATTCACCGCGAAAGGGTCTTGAGCTTGAGTGGGATCAGAAGTTCCGACTCCCTTGTTCGAAGACAAGGTTTCTGCCTCTGCAGGAGAGTTACGAGAACAAGTGGGATCACAAGTCCCCACTTGTTCATTTGGAACTGATTGCTTCGTCTCAACAGGAGCAACTAGCCCTGTTCGAGATCTGGGTACTTTTGTACTAGGTGCAGCTGCTTCTGCCGTTGAGCTAGCAGCAGACCTTTGAGTCAATGGTTCTGGGTGTAAATCGCCCTGCGATTTCACCTTTCGATCACGATAGGATTCTGCCAATGATGCGAGCATGGCTATGTACACATCCATGTACATCTTTTCATCTGCTTGTCTTCTGCGAAGCGAGGGCAACATGTCTCGAAAGCAGGCATGGGCAGCTTTCACAAGTTTGTTCTTAGCTGTCTTGGATTTTACTCCATACAGCTCCCAGATATTGGCTTCTTGATGACGGATGGTATCAGACTCGAGCGTTTTACGCTCTGTGTCCATCAGTTCGTCATATAGGTCCATTTGAATGGGTTTATTTGCATTGCGAATTAACTCTGATTTATGTCGCGTACTAGTCACACCGTATGTATTCCAAGTCTCAGCCTCAATACCTTCTTGCAAGGTTTGACAGGCCTTAGTGGAATCATCTTCGTCATCTGACGACGAAGGAGTTTCGTGAACCGAGATGGGGTCCTGGGTTCTATTGAGGTCAGAGCAATCCAAAGATTGCGCTGAGTCAAAGTATGGTACCCAGAGATAATCCTTGAATCGAATTTGAGGGTTGTGAATTCCCTGATAATCAATGTAGTCTCTCGTTTTACGAAGCTCATAATGGACATGGCCCATTACATATCGTGATAGCTTCTCATTAGAACTGCGAGACATCCAACAGTGTTGGATTGGGTTATAGTAGGCAATCTTGTTTATGATAGGACTGTTATGTACCCCATATCGTTTATACGAGTTGGATCCATCCTGTGGGCTAGAATATCCCACAGTCGTGAACTTATTCATAGAACTCTGAGCAGCTATAATGGTGCTCAGTGTTTCTAGATACATGGCAGTATATTCGTTTGTAGACGAATCAATTTCCATGTTTCTCGAGCTAAGATAGGCCAATGTTTCCATATGAGTGATTTCGCTCATCTGGTTTCGGACACTATGGTTATAAATATTCGAAGACCTCCAGAAATGGTCCTCATTGAGTTTCGAATAAGGTTGGTCAGGCTCAGTGAGCCCTGACACTTTCTTATGCTTATAAGAGTGTAATGATAGGGTTTCAGACCCTAACAGATAGTTATTTGATAAACGCGCGTTGTTGTTTCGTAACAATGTGGCTGCATAGCCACTTGACGCGTAGCGTTTTCGCTGAGTCCTCAATGATAGAGACAGGGTATTAGATGCTTCCGTAGAGTTACGAGAGCACAAAGATAGTATTTCAGAGCTTTTAGACAGCTTTCTGAATGAGTGCGCATCGATAACGCGCAATGATGTGGCAGCACAGCCACTCGACGCGTCGCGTTTTCGAGGCATTTTCTGAGTCCTTGATGGTACTAACAAGTCACCAGGAACTTTCCTAGCCA
>QFEU01002092.1:0-15466 GCA_003316345.1 Tricholoma terreum
GGTTCAAAGCAAAGTGGGGAGGAAGGAATGTCAGGAGCTGGACACGCAGGTGGCTCACAGAGCAAAAGCTGCCTGAGTCCCGAAAAGGTCGGCATGGCAAGGTTTATTCCTTACTCAACGACCCAGCAATCAAGGCGGAACTTCGCGCCTTTGTTCGTTCCCACAAATGGGCAATGAACCCCGCCAAACTCACTGAGTTTACCAACGGAAAACTCCTTCCTGCTGCTGCCGACAAGTACCTCCAACAAATTGTACGGGAAGAGATGCCGCGCGGCCTCAAAAAGTACATGGAGATTGAACTTTTCCCACGTCTCCATCTTAAGCTCAGTTCGAAAGGAATTTCACTGAGCACGGCACATCGTTGGCTCCATCTTGAAGGTTTTCAATATATCAGTCACAAAAAAGGACTTTATTTTGATGGTCATGACCGTCCCAATGTAGTGGCATATTGGCAGAAGGAGTTCCTGCCAGCCATGGAACTTCATGCGAAAAGGCTCATTCAATATGAAGTCAGAAATGTTGATCAGGAAGTACAAGCTTTACCAGCCAATTTTGTTGAGGGACGGCTTTCCCTGGTTGCACAAGATGAGATGACAGCGCAAGCAAATGATACACAGGCCAAGAAATGGGTTCTGTATGATCAACACGAGTTACGAAAGAAGGGAGTTGGACGTGGCATTCATCAGAGCGATGTGATCTGCTCTACAGTTGGGTGGTTGAAAGAAGCCAGCCAAACTCTTGAATACGGGAAGAATTATGATGGGTACTGGACAGGGGAGCTGTTTTGCAAGCAGGTAAGGAGCAGTATCAGGTCTCTGGTCCATGTCATTAATAACTTCACAGCTTCGCAAAAAGATAATTCCTGCATTTGAAGACGCTCATGGACCAGGGTTCCAAGCATTGATCATGGTGGATCATTCTCAAGGCCATGCAGCATATGCTGAGTATGCCTTGCTTGCAAGCCACATAAACCTCAAACCTAGTGGAAAGCAAGCGCGGCTTCAAGATGGCTGGTTTATGCAAGATGGCCGTAAAATCATCCAGCCAATGATTTACCCCACTGATCATCCCATTCATCCCAATGAACCAAAGGGTATGAAAGCCATTCGCGAAGAACGAGGCCTCTATCCTGCAAAAATACGTGGAAAATGTAAGAGCAGCTGCCAGGATCCAGATGTAGTGGACTGCTGTTGCAAGCGGATTCTTGAGAACCAACCAGACTTCAAAGAGTAGAAGTCTCTCGTTCAGGAGATCATCGAAGATGCAGGACACATGTGCATATTTCTCCCGAAATTTGACTGTGAGCTGAATTTTATTGAGTTTTTCTGGGGCATGGTCAAACACTATCTTCGGGAGCACTGCGATTACTCATTCCAGACTCTCAAAGAGAATATGCCGAAAGCACTGGCCACGGTACCACTTGCGACCATCCATCGATGGGAACATCACATGATTTGCTGGATGGCTGCTTATTGGGATGGTATGGCAACCCAAGATGCTCAATTGCATGTCCGGGAGTTCAGTTCAACAGTATATAAGTCTCACAGGCGCATTCCTGAGCATGTTGCACAAAGGTTTGACCATTAGTCAGGTGTAGTCCCAAATCTGGCATAGTAAAAAATATATCTCCTTCAGTTTTGATGCAAATTGAAATCGCTCTTGGGAATCGAAAGCTATCATCAAATAGAACATTTTCTCAAGAGGAATAAGAAATCGGATAAATTTTGAATGGGTCCCATCACTTGTTCCACTTAGGTGGTGACTAAGTGAACTGCACCATAGGGCACCTCTGGGGTGTCCAGGGGCATGCACATGATTCTCTTTTATGGCGTTCATTTGTGGCTAGTGTTGCCAATGGCTCAGCTCGGAGCCATGAGCCGTTGAGCCGAGCCACTATTTTGGGCCAGCTGAGCCAGTAAATCAGCTCATGGCTCTGAGCCGCCCAGAGCCGCTCAAGCCATGCCCTCCGCTGCCTGACATTAGGGAGGGGTAGGTGACATTAAACCTTCTAAAAACATCAGAATACAGTCCATAGAAGTACCTAGTACTAATCTGAATACATATTACCCTGCCCCACTGCCCAGAGCCATCTCGCGAGTATCTTTAGTAATAGGTACGAGCAGATAAATATAGCCACATGCTCCCATCAAAAGTATTGATCGATGCAAAACTCGATAGTACGACATATTTCTTTTATAATAATGATCTACAGAGCTTGTTCAACAGCTAAAAGCATAACTAAAGCATAAAATACAAGCAGGACAGCAAGCCCATGACACTGGGCAATCTCAAGTCGGCTCAGCGGCTCAGAGCCGCCCAGAGCGGCTTAGAGCTGTTTTGATCGGCTCAGGTGCCTGAGCCACGCCGTAGCCGAGCCGAGCCGAGCCATGGCATCACTATTCGTGGCACGGGACAATACTTCCGTATCTTTATTCAGCAGGAGATCAAGCATGATGTGTATGTGGGCTGGGTGTAATGCAACTGGAAGAGAAGAATGGAGAATTGAGAAATCGAATCAACGAAACCTGGCAGCTGAATTACAGGTCCACTGAACGTCAATGGCACAGTGCCGATCGCCCTTGACAGGCAGGAGAAACGTATGGGGTGGCTTATCAGGTATTGGCTTCGACGCTTCGAACGACCTGAGCTTTTAAACGACCATTTGTTTGGTCCCTGCCTTTTCGTCGAACTTGAAACACTTGTCTCATAACTTGTATATTCATTTAGCGATCCAATGAATGAACATCCTATTGCTCATCACCAAATCTACGCTAGGTGCTGAATCCTACCCAAGCGCTCAAAACAGTGAACAATATATACGAGTGTCGTCCCAGTCCAAAAAGGCATAAAATTAGACGACTGGAGCGCGTCACGCTATCGAATCTCTGTGGACGTCTGGTTTCCGAGTGCAAGGCTCACGATTTCTAAGTAGATTTTCTAGGGTACACTTGGTATTCTCTGCGAGCAGCTTTCGAGAGTGGTGAATACAAATGGAAAGAGAAAACCGTTTGGGATCGTCGTCTGTACCTATCCCATACATATTAAAGTGCCCAAGAAAATGGACAGCTACTACAGATCCAGGGTAAATCTCTTTGAGTGATCAATCCAATCGGGAGGACTCTTACTTGTGCGCATATTCCAGGGTGAAACAGCTAGAGCCAAAACCCCTTCCCTTCGAGATCGGAGACTTGCAACAACCATTCATCCCTCGGTGTATGTGATAGCTTGCTTGGGTAAGGTAATATGGGCAATTGAAATGCGAGTCGGCCCGCACCAAAGAATTCAAGCTCTGAATCGATTGGCTGCACCTAAAGTGAGTGCACGTCCCCAGTATTACACTTGTGGAGACGTCATGAAAACTCGATGAGCAGATCACGAATCGGCCTATGTCAAGCAGATGTATCGTGCATGCCGTTCGAAGTGAGTGTGGTTCATCGTGGAATGCAGCCCCTTCCAGTTCGACATGAGACTGATGTGACGGGCTGGGGAGGGGCCATGCGGTGGGAATGTGGGAACCGGAAATCAAGAGGGGTTGGCTCGGTTGTCCTAACTCATAGGAGTCACCGAGATGTGAATGTGGAGGAAGCATCCCCACAACGAGGCTCCAAGTACATTCGATGGCTCTAACAATGCATGCTCATCAACGTTCGGGGTCGTCGTCTGTGACAATGAGATTGATGGCACACCCTCCTCAACTGGGGCTGTGTCCTTGAAATGACGATAGACGGTCGTAGAAATCGAAAGACTTTTGTTTGCACATAACTCGAAGTTGAAGTCGGGCTTGTCCTCCACCACCAGCGAGGTTGATAGTGACGAAGGCCGTTATCCGAACAGTCATTCACCACCAGCCCGCCCCCACACGCATTGTCGTAATATGGGCAGGGTGAAAATAACATGCAAAGATATTTAGTCAGAAACACCTCCACATCTTTCCTAGCAGCGCCGTCTTGGGCTGTATTCATTGGCCGCGACAGATCATTGGAGTTGTGTCATGAAATCGGATTCAGCAGATATCGCTCGGCCCTCTCCAGTTACAGTTCCAATCTATACCAGTGAGCCTAGTGAATAGTATGAAGGTTTGAGCCTTTATCTGCAGCCACCAATGCTTACCTTTGATATCTATGCCCCATGCCCTTAGCCATATTCCGTTGAGGTCCACATTCCATGGATTGTGGTCCGGACCTTCGGGGCTGAAACCTCGAATTGCAAGGAGGAATACTCTGGCACCACTCTACTTACATGGTTGCGAGTATGCCTGCATCGTGGAATAGATGTCTGACTAGCGAGCCTTTGTATATGTATTGCTACTTGGCCTGGCTGCTTTGACCAGAGTAGATCGCCTTAAACTCTGCTGCCACTCACACATGGCCGGTGACGAATGAAGTGGGCTTGTGAGGGCTAATCAGGTCCAGGAGTTAGCTATGTAGAATGATACAGGAACGATGAAAATTGTGGATGGGTAAGGGCCTTTTTGGTAGCTGTTTTGGAATGCAGTTTTGTGGTCCAGATCGTCGTATGGATGGACACAGGAATCTAGAATAGCTGAAACACGGGCAGGAGAAACCATCCGAATTGATGCTCCTGATGCACTAGTTATTTTGAAAAAAACAGCTTCATGATGCCAATTGCCAGTGTGAAGAGACCAGCCTGAGACCACAATCATCGATGCTGAATGCTGAGGAAGGAACAAACGTCTCATAAAAACGCAGGTGATTGTAGTCGACATTACAGAGATGCAAGGCACACATCTGCTGCGCTTTGGCTCGGTTGGCAAATAGATCTAGAGTACTTTTGATGATTTGTTTTGACAGCTGATTGGCCGTTCGTGTAGGTTGGGTTGCGCAACATTAAATTTCCTTCAGCTGTGTTGAGGGCGGGTCGCGCTTTGGTGACCCACAAACACTTGGTCGCCCGTGTCTTGACCTTGTGGTCCGTAGCTGAGGATGGATGGTAATTGGTAATATTTATATACAGGCCGGCTGAAGTAAGCAACTAATTTTGGAACGCAGTTTCGACACGTCGACAACAGCAAAAGTAACAACTTGTACAGGTTTCTGGGCTAACAGGCAGATCATCCAACGACGGCCATGGCCATCTCTATGGCTTATCCACTCCCTACAAATCTTTCTCCTACAGCGCAAACACCACCTCCCTTATACGCATTGTCGCCCTTGCTCTCATATCTGCAGCTGCTATAGCTTCTTGTCTCTTTGCTGTCATTAACTTTGAGAGTATAATTCATGAATTGTGCATCAGACGTTCACCTCGAGTCAGCTATCATGTTGATGTTGCCATCTTTACAGCGACCCATGGTTCAATTAGTGAGTGGACTTCCATTCGATAATAGGCTTGAGTTGAGATGTGGGCCCAAGCCGGGCAACAAGGGTGCTTGTGTCCAAAGGCTTCTATGTGCGTCTTAGTGCTTTGTTCTTTTCTCTAATGTACTAACAAGCAGGATGGTTTAGGAATTCTGGAACTGGTTTGATCCCACCGCATGGTATCCCCCCGGTCGTGTAGTTGGCGGAACCATGTACCCAGGTCTCATGGCTACAAGTGGTGTCATATACAACATCCTTCACGCACTCAACCTCCCCGTCGACATTCGAAATATTTGTGTTTTACTTGCACCCGGGTTCAGTGCACTCACTGCGTGGGCAACATACATGTAAGGGTGTTTGCATCGTTTCGTGCCGCTTGCTCATTCGAGTACTAGGTTTACGACAGTGATGAAAGACCAGAGCGCTGGCCTCCTCGCCGCTGTGTTCATCGGCGCTGTACCCGGATATATATCACATTCCATTGCAGCATCCACCACAACGAACCATCGCCATCTTTCTCCTCCTATTTACGTTTTTCACCTGGATAAAAGCACTTGAACAGGGAAGTGCCCTTTTTGGGGCTATCACCGCCGTTTTCTACTTTTACATATTAGCAGTGTGGGGTGAGTTCAGTATCTACAGGCCTATCCGTACGAGCTGACCACAATGATTAGGTGGCTATGCATTCAGCACGAACATGATTCCTCTCCATGTATTGGCCCTTATTCTCATGGGGCGGTTCAGCAGTCGTCTTTATGTAGCCTACTCCTCTTGGTATGCTATTGGAACACTTGCAAGTATGCAAGTTCCTTTCATCGGTTTCCAGCCAGTCAAGACAAGTGAACATATGGGAGCACTTGGTACGTACTGTGGACATCCAGTCCCAACTTGGATTGACATCCACTGCAGCCGTCTTTGGGCTCTTGCAAATTATAGCCTTCTCCGAGCTTGTGTGCTCCCATGTCTCTTCAAAGCAATTCCGAAATCTTTTGTTCATCGGCGTTATCGCTATGGGAGCTCTTGGTACAGTTGCGTTCGTAGTATTGACATACAAGGGTTGGATTGCCCCCTGGACTGGTCGTTTCTACTCCCTATGGGACACTGGCTACGCCAAAAGGTGTGTTCTATCCCTCTCTCCTACCATGTTTCTTTTCAACGCAACACCTCCAGATATATCCTTATCATTGCCTCCGTCTCTGAGCACCAACCGACGGCCTGGCCCGCATTCTTCATGGACCTCAATTTCCTCATCTTCCTCTTCCCTGCTGGTGTCTTCCTTTGCTTCCGCGATCTCCGTGACGAGCACATCTTCGTCATCATCTATGCCCTCGTCGCAAGCTACTTTGCAGGTGTCATGGTTTGTCTCATGCTCACATTGACGCCCGTCGTTTGTGTCACCTCTGCAGTCGCACTTTCGACCCTTCTCGACACATACATTGATGCGACGGAGCATGCCCCTCCCGCTGAGGAGCAGACAAGTGAGAGCAGAGGAAGCTCATCCTCCCTGGCACCTGGGAACCCCACCCAGTCATCAGCCAAGAAGGGAAAGAAATCTGCTGCTGTACATCACCCCGCCGCTGCCGCCGCATCTGCAAAGGTGTCTACCCCAGCATCCAAATCCCGAGGAGGAGGTGGAATCTACAGCTTCGACACCCGTCTGGTCGTCATCATAAATGCCATCTGCATGCTCTTCTTTTTCGTCACCCACTGTACCTGGGTCACCTCCAACGCGTATTCCTCGCCATCAGTGGTACTGGCGTCGTCCAATCCCGACAGGAGTCAGCATATCATCGATGATTTCCATGAGGCATATGATTGGCTCCGGCAGAACACGCCCGAGACGGCTGTCATGATGAGCTGGTGGGACTATGGCTACCAGATTGCGGGGATGGCCGACCGACCGACATTGGTGGATAACAATATGTGGAATAACAGTTAGTGACATTTACTCTTTCATTTCGGATGGGTCAAGGTACTGATCTCACTTCCAGCACACATTGCAACAGTGGGCAAGGCGATGTCAAGCTCCGAGGAGGTCGCATACCCAATTCTTTGGAAACATGATGTGCAATATGTGCTAGTGATATTCGGAGCGCTGATTGGCTATTCGGGCGACGATATCAACAAGTTCTTGTGGATGGTGCGCATTGCACAGGGTGTGCGGCCAGAGGAGATCCAGGAGCCGAATTATTTCACTCCACAGCATGAGTATCGCATCGATGATCGGGCATCGCCCACGATGAGGAATAGTTTGATGTACAAGATGTCATACTACTGGTGAGTGACTTCTGTTAGCTCGTGGGGATGAATGTTGATATGGTTACATGATACGATAGGTTCGCTGAGCTATTTGGCGGGAACCAGCGTATGGACCATGTTTGTGGGCAACAACTCCCAAAAGTGGGCCCGACATTGGATTATCTCAACAAGGTGTTTACTTCTGAAAATTGGATCGTAAATCTATTATTTGACCCCATGTTTTCCATTTTCGTGATGCTCACTGATGTACTCTTTTTCCTCTAGGTACGAATCTATGAAGTTAAGAAGGATGATATATTGGGTCGTGATCATAAAAGTGCAAACACTTTTGTGGCGGGGAAGAAGTGCAGAAAGAGTAAACCTGCATCTCGATGACGGGCTATTTTGTAGTGGCTTTAGATTAAGTGTTATCTTCCCCGATCCCATTTTGCTTCAGATCAATGCAGTCGGGGTGTGCCCCTTATGGATAGTTGGGGTATTGACAAGGATGGATTGGATATGTCAAGATATACTGTATAAGGCTTACTGGCTCTGCTGAATCCATTGCATGGGATACAATCAGCTTAGATAGAAGGTCACTAAATCTATTATGGCAGTTGAGATACATGAATATGATCACAATATCAGTGGATCAGGATTTAGAAATATCATTTACTGGAGTCATGTAGGCTCGTTCTCTTTTCCATCATGTTGACTTCTAGCTCTTCTGCCTCCTTCCACTGTCCCTGACTCCTGTATGTTGCTACAAGGTTGGCCATACTTGTCAGTGTGTCAGGATGTTCTGCCCCAAGCAGCCTCAAACTTGTCTCCATCACTTGGACTTGTAGCTTTTCTGCCTCCTTCCACTGTCCCTGATGACTATATGTAAGTGCAAGGTTGGTCATGCTTCTCAGTGTCTCAGGATGTTCTGCCCCAAGCAGCCTCAAACTTGTCTCCATCACTTGGACTTCTAGCTTTTCTGCCTCCTTCCACCATCCCTGATTCCAGTATGTCACTGCAAGGTTGCCCATGCTTCTCAGTGTGTCAGGATGTTCTGCCCCAAGCAGCCTCAAACTTGTCTCCATCACTTGGACTTGTAGCTTTTCTGCCTCCTTCCACCATCCCTGATTCCAGTAACTCGATGCAAGGTTGGCCATGCTTATCAGTGTGCATGGATGTTCTGCCCCAAGCAGCCTCTTTCTTCTCTCCATCACTTGTCCATGTAGCTCTTCTGCCTTATTCCAATATCCTCCCTCACTGTATACCAATCCAAACTTTGCCCCTTCCTGATCATCATACATTTTTCCCATTTCAGCAATATATTGTTGGTTGGCCATGATATGTGGAATCAGTGTTCGCCGATATATATAATCTTGGCTGAGAAATTCAAACTTGATTGACCAGGATAGCAATCCACTTGCAGAACGGGCTATAATATGACAGTTCTCTTGTGGTATTCTGTCTCGGCTCCAAGAATGCACCAAGTGATGGATAGAGTAAACATTATCAACTTTGCTGGTTTTGATCAATGAAAATGACTGCAATATCTGAATTCCCTCTCTGAATGCAAGTTTACTCCAACCACTATTGGCATTCAGCTGGAGCATCTGCTCCATCAGATCAGACCTTTCTTGTACCAGTACATTATCCACAGTTATATGAGAATTTCTGGTGGCCTGGTCTGATCCTTCTGCAGCTCGACACAGTATTTCTTCTGTGATGCCTTCACAATGGAAGAAAGAGAATATGTGGAGAATAAAAATGGCCATTGCAGCAGCTTTCTCTTTGGCTGTATGGGGTTGTCTACCAGCTCTAGCTTGTATCTCATTGAATGACACATCCCAAGTTCCATATACGGCAAACTCATAGTTGGAGGCCCCTTGAAATGTGGGATCATTTAGCAACTGTTGACGGTGCTGACCATACATTTCCAGATACTCTCCAATCTGACATAGACCACTGCCAATAGCAGCACCAGCTTGGTCAACAGCCAGAGGAAGGAAACAAAGTTCCTTTACTATTTCTTCTGATGTCTTTCTCAAAACTGTATCAGAGGGATTAAGAAATGCAGCCTTCAAAAGCAATGAAGTAGCACTCTCTTTCTCCATTGCAGTAATCTCTGCAAAACCATTAGGGCAGATGCGTCGCATATTTGGATTCCGGCTTGTGATCAAGATGTTTCCATGGTTTCCAGCTGGCAAGTACTTGTTTATCATGCCAGGTTCACAATCAGCATTGTCAAACACAAGTAACCACTCATGTTTGATGGTGGAGAGCCACTGAAGAGATGCCTCTGTAGACTGCCCAGCTCCAGAAGATGGAGTGACAGAGTCATCAATAACTGCTTGGAAACTTCCTCTGATGGTTTCATGGCTGGTTGTGTCAATCCAAAATACTTTCCAGAATCTGGTAAAATTGTGAATTTGATCACCTCTTGACCATGATCAGCTGTGCCATACCTTTCTGAACATTCCTCAAGAAATCTCAGACAGATTTGTGTTTTTCCAACACCTCCAACCCCATAGAGAACAAAGGCCTTCCGCCTCCTTGCTTCAGCAGGCTGCACATGAAAGTACTTCTGCAGCCTCTGCAAATAATCCTCACAGCCCACAAAGTTAGGACTAGAGGAGGGCATTAACTTGTAAACTGGCTTTGGGGGTGGTAAAGGTGTCATCTTGTCTTGGTCTACATGTGGTCAGATAATGGAAGATGAAGACATGGGGTTCTTACATATTGTTGTGCTGATGTTAACATCATGACCAGCTCCTGGATCAAAATGAGCTTCTAAATCTCTTGACCTGAAATGGGACAAATGGATGGTTGTTTGTTCAAATGTTTGATTCACACTAATGGTCTTGTCCTATTTCAGGTTATATTCAACAGCAATAAAGAGATGAGGATATCCATATCATGGCCTCAGATTGTGGTTCATTCCTAGGAGGTGCATCCATGGAAGAGGTAGCCTGGGTAAATTTGGCCCCTTGTGACTAGTTGGAAGTGATGGTCAATTTCGCACCAATTTTGAACAGACCAGAAGACCCTTACAGTGGCAACAGCAAGTTGTTGTTCATCAACCTGAGTGACACCTGGTCGGACAGGCTTGGTGGGTTGTGACTGCTTGTAGGGGTCGAGGACAGAGGGTATGCTTCCTTGATCAGTTCGACCAATGAGTGGATGGTCCTTTGATGCCTGCAATCTTGTATCGGTCGGAATGATATTGACAGACTGGAGGATAGGTGAAGATGATCGACTGATGGATCCAAACTTCTCCTTGAGTTTCTTGCCACGATCTTTAAGACGTCCCAGCATTGCGAATTTCGATGCAGTCAGTACGATAGTCGGTCGCAGTGATGGTTATCGATAAGAAGTTGGTGATTATGTAAAGACTCGTCACAGCCTTGAAACACCGCAGGACCCTTGTTCTGCCCGATTTGAACTACTGCGGCTGGTGCATTCTGTGTTCGTCGGTGCTGGAGTCCCAGAAGTGCACACTCAGAAGTGAGTCTCCCGAGTTCATCTCTTCCTAGCCAGTTCACCCGTATTATCTCAGTGACACATTCGAGTACCACAGATCGTCCGGTGGTCATGTTGGTCTCGACTTTGCACACTCGACGTGGACTTGAATCTCTCCTGGTCAGACCTCTCCAGCACTCGTCTCGCCCCAACTGCCATCCTAACTGGATAGATCCTTCCCATCGTCACAACAGCATCTTCCACAACCAACCATCTGTCTGGTGTGATAACCAAACGGGCGTCTGACTGTAGATCCGAAAGTGGAGAAATTGGCGAGCAGTGCTGGGACTGCGCGCGATTCTGATGGTGCTTACTGTTCTGGAGACGGTCTGTCTCTGGGCTTGACACTGAGAGGAGAAACGAAGATCATGTATTGGTTGGAGGCTACGTTCTGTTGTTCGTAAGTCATTCACTCATCCACTTTTAAGCTGCCACCTAATGCAATCCTCCGCACAGGTTGCTGCACTTTTGTCTTCCTCAATTGGGGTGTGCGCATTATGTTCCTTATCCTCATCGCCACATCACACAGACCGCCGCAATTCCAGCCGCATAGGACGATGTCGAGATTTCGAGGATGAGCGGTGGTGGGACAAGGTTTACAGTAACCACACGAAAAGGATATTGACTTTCTGACTCGTGAGTACTACATAACATCTGCTCTGCCAATAACTCATCACATATCAGCCACGATGCCCACACTCAGTCCTCGTCCGCCAAGTCCATCCCGACGCTGATTCCAAGGCCTTGTTGGTGTGCTCACGGCATACTCGATCCTATCCTTATACTCGCTCTTCTCCCTCCATCCTCCTCGGCACATCCTCCGCCTTCATGTTCAAGCGCCGCTGGTTCTGATACTCAGCCCTTGCTCGCGGAACTGCCCTTTACTAGTTCAAATATAATTCGACTATAGTGCGACCCCGGCAAAGACAGCGGATCCCGTCACTGCTTCCTTCCCCTCGAGCTGTATATGTCGTCAGTCCCTGTTATGCCTAGATTTCGTTGGCATGTTTTGTTGCCACGCTACCCTCTGCCGGCTGGGTGGGGCGGGAGGTCGAACAAGTGCTGTAAGCTGATTCCGACGAACAAGAGGGGCGTGCACACGAGTCCCTGTTGTGGCGTTCATGGGTGGCACAGGACAATCCCGTATTCCTATTTCGCAGGAGGTCTAGCGTAACTAGAAGAGACGGAGAATCGAGAAACCAAGTCAACGAAACCCGGCAGCCGAATTACAGGTGCACCGAACGCCAGTGGCACAACGGCAGGAGAAGCGCCGCTGAGGGCAGAAGGAAACACATGCGCGGTGGCTTATCACTTATCAGGCATTGGCTTCGACGATTGGAACGACCCAAGCTGTTAACTCGAGCATTCGTTCGGCCCATGCCTTTTCATCGAACTTGAAACACTAGACAGAACTAGTACATCCCTTGCATGTTTAGTTAGTGATTGAATGAAGGAGCTTCTCGCCGAGATCTACACCCCTAGTTGTTGAATCCTACCCACGTACGCATGACAGCGCACAGGTATATGAGTTTTGTCCCACCACAAAAACGACACGAAATTAGACGACTGGGTGTGTCACGCTATCGAGTCTTCATTGATTATGGACCATAAAAAAAGACGCGTTAGTAAACGCACGATTGTAATATCACCAGTATCTGGTTTCTGGCGAGTGCAAAGTTCGAGATTGTTAACGAGATTTTCTCGGGCACATGGTTATTCTCAGCGTGCAACTTTGGAAAGAGCTGAATATATGAACGGACAGGGAAATACATTCATCGTCGTCTGAACATATAGTGAGTTGTCCAAGGAAACGGACAGAGTTGTGCTACTAAGGCAAATTTCTCCAAGGCTTCTAGATGATTGATCCGGGAGGGCTTTTGCTGGTATGCATATTTTGAGAGACCCAGTGTGAAATAGCTGGAGCCAATACCCCTTCCTTTCGAGCTCTGAGAGTTGCAAACTCGGCCCTTCGTCCCCAGGTGTCGGCGTATGTGATGGTGTAGTCGGGTAAGGTTATATCAAGATGCGAGTCGACCTTCAGCAAAGAATTCAAGCTCCAAATCAATTAGCTGCACCTACTACGTCCCCAGTAGAATCCGGGGCCAAATGTGGGAACCAGGGATCAAGATGTTGTCCCAGTTCTTGGGAGTCACGAAGATGGGAATGTGGAGGGAAGCACCCCCGTGATGCTTCAAGTACATTCGAGAGTTCTAGCGACGGATGTTCATCAGAAGACTGCTCAGGTTCGGGTCGTCTGTGGGACCGCAGATCTACAGCCAGGGCTATGTCCTTGCGTATGGCTCGAAGTGCGTCATAATGATATGAAAGTAGGTGACTATGTATGTAAGCAATAGTTTCTAGCACTGTCAAGCAGTCCAATGACGACCATGGCCATATCCACTCCTTCTTCTACAGTTGTAGCCTCTATATGCATCGTAGCTGCTTATACCTTTCCTTCTCTCTGCTGTCATTGACTTTGAGAGTATCGTGCGTTAGGCATTCACCTCGACTCATATTCCTGTTGAATCTGATGTGACCATCTTCACAGCGTCCCATAGTAAGGGGACTTTAACTGAGACGTGGGTTCAAGCCGGGCAACAAGAATGCTTGTGTCCAAAGGCTTCTATGTGCGGCCGTACTTTATTTCTTGCCGCCAATATACTAACAAGCTGGTTCAGGAATTCTGAAGCCACCGCTTGGTATCCCCATGATTGGCGGAACCGTGTGCCCGACACCAGTGGGGTCATCTACAACGTCCTTCATGCACTCAACTTCCCCATCGACATTCGTCTTTACTTCCACCCGAATGTGCACCTATTGCGTGGGGGACATACGTATGAGTGTTTGCATCGTTTCGTGGCGCTTGCCCGTCGAGCACTAGGTTCACCACAGAGATGGAAGATCAGAGTCCTGGCCTCGCTGCTGCGTTATCGGCATCGTATCCGAATATAATCCACATTCCGTCGTAGAATCCTACGACATCGAAGTCATCGCCATCTTTCTCCTCGTGTTCACGTTTTTCACTTGGATCGAAGCAATCAAGCAGGGAAGTGCCATTTTCGGCACTATCACCACCGTTTTCTCCTTTTACATGGTAGCTGCGTGGTCCCTACAACCTATTCCTACGAGCTGATCACAATGATTAGGTGGTTTTGCATTAATTGACAACACGATGCCTCTACATGCACTGGCTCTTTTCTCATGGAGCGGTTCAGCAGTCGTGTTGATGTAGCCTACGCGTCTTGGTACGATATTGGAACACTTTCGGGTGTGCAAATTTCTTTCGTTCGCTTCCAGGCAGTCAGGACAAGTATACATATGGCAGCACTTGGTCCGTACTGCATACATCCAGTCCCAGCTTCCGGTGGCATCCGCTCCGGCCGTCTTTGATCTCTTGCAGATTATAGCCTTGTGTGCGCCCATATCTCCGACTTCACACAGCATTCCGGAATCTTTCGTTCATCGGCGTTATCGTCGCAGAGCTCTCGGTACCACTGCTTTTGCAGTCCTGACGAGCAAGGCTTGGATTGCCTATATCCAGACATCGAAACACCGATTCTTCGGCCTCAAATATGCTGTATCTCGGACAAACCTTTGGTGGAACTACTGCGGCTGGTGTATACCGTGCCCATCGGTGCTGGAGCTCCAGAAGTGCAGATTTGGGAGTTGTGTCAAATGAGCTACGGTGTGCGTCTACTCAAGTTCATCTATGCAGCGCCAGCTCACCCGTATTATCTAGCGACGCATTCGACTACCACAGCTAGATGTTCGTTTTGACTTTGCAAACGGTACGTGGACTTGACTCCCTTGGTCAGACCTCTTTCTCCAGCATACATTCGTCTCGCCCTAACTCCCGTCGTAATTGCATAGATCAACTTCTCCCACAACCAACCGTCTGTCCGTCGTGGATAACCAAATCGCGGCCCTTCACCCACTGTATTCGTTCCCCCGCCCACCCACATGCACTGCGTTGTCTGAATGTAGTTTCAATCGTTGGCGGGCAGTGCTGGGACTGCGTGCAAGTGGCGCTTACTGCTTTGAAGACGGTTTGGCCCGTGTAGACTCTGGGCTTAGCACTGCGATAGGAGAAAGGACGAGCATGTGTTGACGGGAGGTTACGTTCTGTCTGTTGTTCGCAAGTTATTCACCCATCCACTTTTAAGCTCCCACCTAATCCTTCTCGCAGGTTACTGCACTTTTGACGTCCTCGATTGCCATATGCGCATTGTCCTCGCTCTCCACGTACCGTCACATCACACTGACCGCTGCATAGATTGATGTGGAGATCTCGAGGATGAGCGGTAATCGGCCAAGGTTCCAGTACCAACACGAACAGAATATTGACTACTTTGTGACTCGTTAGTACTGAATCATATCTACTCTGCCATCAACTTAAC